>RJWH01001614.1:101466-343485 GCA_004363575.1 Solenodon paradoxus | reverse complement strand
TAGGGTGGGAGAGTCTGTATATATGTGTGCATGTATATAAGGACATATTTCTCCGGAGAGTGTCCCACCTGGGAGGCAGCAGAAAGCAGTGATTTTGAACAGTGCCAGACACACAGTGAGTGCTGAATGAGTCTAGCTATTCCAGTGGTCTGAGAGGGAGTTTGTGTGGTTTGCTGAGAGCCTCCAAAACAGCCTCAGTGCTTTGGACAGGGCTAGGATTGTTCGTACCGACACGTTTTGCTCTTTGTCACATTCATGCTGTGTCCCCTGAGCCTGGTCTGGCACAGAGTGGACACTCAGAAATCAGTTATTGAGCAAATGCACAAATGGCTATTTATATTTTGACATAAAGAGCAACGGCTCATTTAGCCAGCGGGCCTTGCAGCTGCCCCTGGTGGGGGTGGCAAGGATGAGCGCCTTGGAGGACTATTGGGAGGTGCTGCAGAGCCAGCTGGCCTGGGCCTCACACTGGTGTGATCTTGCTCCTGCAGATGTTTGCTGGACTAAGTGAGAACAAATGAGGGCTTCTCACAAATGTGAGTCCTCCTTGGAGTTTACCAGCGGCTCAGCCTGGAATGGGTGAACCAGGGTGCCTCTCTGGACTTGGGACTGAGGCTTGGGAATGAAACTGCCCCTGCAAGAGACATGGTTTCATCTTTCCTGACCCGTCATGTAGTGCCAGCCTCACTTGAGAGCTGTTGGGTGTGGGGCCTGCGCATACTCATCCTTTGGCCTTCCCTTGCCTCAGTGTGGCCCTTGCTTCAGTCATCCTGAGCTACTCATTGTCCCTAGTCAGTGCCCCTGCTTCCTCCTGGTCCCTCTGATAGGTTGGTTTCCAGATCCCTGGCAGTCAGCCATCAGTTGATCATCTTGTCATTTTTCTGCCAGTGTTAAATAGGACAGACAGAGAGCAGAGCCCAATGGGTGTGCCAGCCTTGAGAGGGCCTCCATGTCTGCACTGCTCTCAGTCTTGTTCTCTGGGGGACCGTCCTAAGGAGTTGCTGTGGAGAAGATTGCTTGGGGCTGCCAGGGGCACTGGAGAGGGGCAAGAGCCACTGAAGGTGTCCCAGGACCTGCCTATGCATTTCATTTGCTCTCTAATATAGAGACCTTTCAGGTGCCATAGGCTACCTCCTAGGGTCTCTCTGTTGGTTAGTGTACCTACTAAATGTGCTGGCCTTAGAAGACAGCAGGGTTGGAAGTACCTGACAGGGCCAAAGTAGACTTTGCTGCAGCCCTCAGTGATTCCTTGGTCATTCCCAGCATGGGAGACAGTCTTCAAACCCCCTCTACCCCATCAGTGTGAAGGGTGTGTGCGCAGACTGTTGTGATCCAAGGAGGAAAGCCCAGGCAGTCTAGAAAAATTATGTTGATTTTTTCCACATTTATAAGCTTTCATACACAGAACATTATATGTAAAAATTATGCTATTCATGTACTTTTAAACTTTTTCACTTGACATCCTTTTGGAGATCTTTGTAGATCAGTACATAAAACTTTACCTTATTCTTTTTTGTTTGTTTTCCCCAAGACGTCTTAAGAACTTTTCTTAGTCTTGTTTTGTCTCTGCAGATGGGTACTTCTGTATCTTTTGGGTAGATGCCCAGAAGTGGAGTGACGGGACATATGGGATTTCCATTTTCAGTTTTTTGAGGAATCTCCAAACTTTTCCATAGGGGTTGCACCAATATGTACTCCACCAACAGTGCAGAAGTGGCGAACTTTTTTTTTTTTTTTTTAAGGAAAAGTGCAGGTAGGAATGAAGGCAAGTAGGCAGGCAGGAAGAGAGAAGAGGAAGAAGCATTTTCTTTTATTTACATACATCTTGGTGGTTCTCCCTGGCCTGGAACACAAACCATTGTTCTTGGGATGTATGTGGACTGTACTTTGACCAGAGGCAGTTGACCAGACCACTACTCCAAGGGTGTACCCATTGGGGGAACTTTGAAATGAACAAAAGTACTCAGTTGAGAGGTGCCTTCAGGGCAAAAGTGAAACCAAATCTCCAAGATCCAGTGGTCTGCATTTTTTTATTACCCTGAGGAAACCTTAATTCCAACATGAATTACAATTTCAAAATAGCTTCCTTCAGAGGGAGGCAAAAGAATACCTCAGTCTTTAAATAAACTTTTTACTTTGAACTACTTGAAGCTAAGTTGCAGGCATTATGACCCTTCATTTCTAAATTCCTCAGTTTATGTATTGTTAGAACAAGGCCGTTCTCTGATAAACACAGTACAAATGTCAGATTTAGGAAGTTTAACTTTGATATAGTACTATTATCTATGACCTGTTTTTGCCATTTGCAACATTTTTTTCTCCAGTAAGCCAGGATCCCACCTGTGATCATGTGTTATATTTGTCATATGGGTTTAATCTAAACCTGGAATAGTTCCTTAGCTTTTTTTTTTTTTTGTCTTTTATGCATGGACTTTTTTTTAAAGGAAAGGGTACAAGCAGGAATAAAGGCAAATAGGCAAACAGAGAAAGGAAGAAAAAAACATCTTTTATTTTACTTAGTTGTTCACATTGGTTGTACCTCCTACCCCTATTCTCACCCCCACCCCCTGCTACCTGGGACACAAACCTGGGGCCTTGGTATGTACGTGGATGTCACTTCTTCATAGGCAGCTGTCCTAACTGACACTCCACTATGGTGCACCTCAGATTGTCACCTTGTAATCAGATTCAATTGTGTGATCCCTTACACAAGGATGTACTTTGTCCCTGGAATGATAACATTAACCTTGGCCACATGTCAGGTGGTCGGCAGGCTGCATATTTCTGTTATAAAGGTGCTTTTTCTCCTTTGTGATTGGCATGTTCTCCTGGGAGTAGGGAGATAGCTTGGCGTAAATGGTTTTAAGTATCCACTGATGATTCTTCCCAAATCAATTATAATATAATAGTTGCCGAATGGTCACTTTCTTTTTCTTTTAGTAGTACTCTGCTAAAAAAAAGAAGAGAGGTCTCTTCTGTAGTTTTTAGTATCAGTCTGGACTCCTGGATTCTTTTTATTCAGTGTGTTATATGGTCTATTATTGTTGTTATTAATTTCGATGCTTATATTGTAGTTGATTTGGGCAGTGGACATTTCCTTCAGGCTGACTTCTGCTTTTTTGTGACCTGCCCCCATCCAGTTCCAACATTCCTTATTCCAAGGCTCATCTTGAATCCTTTTCAGTTTAGCCAGGTGCATTTGTGAATGTGTCCAACTCTGTGCATCTGTGTATATGAGTGTATCTGCATGAGTGTGTCTGTGCACCTCTTTTTCTGTAAGTTCAGACTCCTATTTTTATGTATTTATGTATGTGTATGTATGCATGTATGTCTGACCCCCAGGCCCTGGGGTCTCAAACCTAGGTCTTTGGACTTTTTGTGATCTGCACCGTAGTTGCTGAGCCACAAGGGTGTGTCCATACTGTTATATTTAGATCCAACTTAACATCACCAAATCTTACTTTGTTTCATATTTGCATCCCCTTTTCTACACTGAAAAGTCTGTTTCCAGCGTCATCAATAGATTTACTCATTTGCTAAATCCTACAGTGATCACTGACTGAATAAGAGTTTGACCTTTTTTTTTTTCCAGCTCTTTTGTCTTTAGAATGATGAAGTATGTACTCAAAGTACTGGATCCAAGAGTTACTTGAATTAATTCTCTTTATCTTTCATGTGTTTGTTATATAGTTAGGTTCAAAGCTGAGTTGATTTGAAACCACTTTTGTCAAATAATATTGAAAGATGTAATCGCATAATAAACATTCGTAATATTCATAATCTCATAATAAACATTTCATTGTACTAACTGGTAAAGAAACAGCTCATTTTCGGATACGTTGTATTATTTTCCTGGGTAAATTAAAACATTTTTAGGAGTAAGATATTTAGTTTTAACAGATCAACTCTCATTAGTATCTATTGCTGTTGGTTTAAAATATTTTTTCCAATTTTGCTTCTGTGCTATGAAGATAATTATTTCTGTTGAGTAATTGATCATTCAGTCTCTGTAAAGAGAAGGGCCAAGTGAAATGTGTAACAATTATATTCCTTAGATTTTTGACATGTTAAATACTATTAATTTTATTTTATTAATCTTAAATTTTTCTGACGGAGTATTTAGAAATTACTTGGTAATATTAACTACAATGTGGTGTCCAGGATTTGGTCCTGGAACAGGAAAAGGACAGTAGTGAAACAACTAGTTATTCCAGTGATCTGAAATTCGTTTCATAGAAATGTATCATTGTTGGTTTCTTTGTTGTGACAAATATGCCATGGTCATGTTCCCTATTTATAATAGGGAAAACAGGATGAGGAACATAGAGCAATTTGTCTGTAAACTTAAAATTATTCTAGAATTAGAAGCTTATTTAAAAAGTTTTTTCATGGGTGTGCCTTGGTAGAGTAGTGGTTAGGTCTGCCACATCTGGCCAAATGCAGTTCCATGTACTGGCTTCAAGGATCTAGGTTTGTGTCCTGGAGCCAGGGGGAACAATCAAAGATGTACAACTAAATTAAAATAACTGTTTCTTCTTCCTTTCTCCTCCTGCCTTCCTGCATACTAGCCTTCATTCTTGCCTGAACCTATCCTTTTTTTAAAAAAAGTTAATTTTGTCAAACCCTGGTGGAGCAGCTCTTAGGTCAGTCGCCTCTGAAGGAACAAGTCACATACTCCTGGATTCCAGGGGGAAACAGCCAGTGTGAACAACGAAGTAAAAATAAAGATGCTTCCTCCTCCTTTCTCTTCCTGCATGCCTACTCGCTTCATTCCTGCCTGCACCTTTCATTTAAAAAACAAAGTTGGCAGCTCTTCCTGCCCAGGAGGCTGTCCTCCTGCTTTGCTTTCTTTCTCCTCCATTTTCTCTAATAAACTTATTTTTTTAAGTTATTTTGTGGTAATTAGATATTTAAAAAATAGTTATTTTCATTTCTAAGTGTTTTGAAACCAGGTTGTCCTAGTTTTTTCATTGATTGTGATTTTGGAAAATCATTCTTTTTTATTTAACTTTCTTGAAGAACTAAATGGAGGACTTATGTCCAAGGGTTATTTAGATGTGAGTGTGTTCAATAAGCTCCCAGTCCTACCACTAATTGCCTTATGTTTTCCTGTCCCCCGTGGTGAGTGCACCTGTTCTAGCAGTCTCAGGTGTGTGGTGGTGTGAGGGAGCTGTCTGGAGTTTGGGCATAGTTGTGTAATCCTTTATTGGGGAAGAGCTGATGAGGCAGGTGGTAGGTCCATTCTAGAGGTTAGTATGCTGAGGCCCAAAGAGGACACTTAGCTTGCCTGGTGGCCTCACTTGGTTTTTAAGTAGAAGAGACAGAAACCAGAAAGTTGGGACTGCTGCCTTGGGGTCACTAAGGTCAAAGAGTTACTGGGAGCGTAATGGAGCTGCTCCATCTGGTGTCCACCTGCCAAGGAAGAGGCACCTTCTTAGGGCCATGGCTTCCTGTTCCACCACCATCTTGTGTGGACACCAACCCTGTCACAGCTCTTCTGACCTTGCTGACCAATTCTGGGAGTGGGCACTTTTAGTAGTCTCCCCTGGTGACCTCGCTTCCATGTGATCACAATCAAGTAAATATGTTCATTTTGAAAAGCTTGGGAATTTATAATCTTCCCTGCCACTTCTTTGTGGATTTTCGAATCCTATGCTTCTTAAGAAACATTAATGAAAATAAAAGTCAGAAAGTTATTTTAAAAGAAAATATTTTGTTTAACTAAATATAAAACTGATAATACTTGCAAAAAATAGAAGGGTAACCCTAAAAATGATTAGGGCACACCACAAAACAGCATTACAAAATTCTATCTAGGGCAGACCCTGTAGAGTAGCGGATAAGTTTGCTTCCTTCAGCATAGCACAGTCCACATACACCACAAGGATCTGGGTTTGCATCCTGGGGCTGGGGAAACAACAAAAATGAACAACTAAATACAAGTAAATAAAATGTTTCTTCCTTCTGCCTGCCTGTGTTCACCTTCGTTCTTGCCTGCACCTTTCCTTTAAAAAAAATTTTTTTTAATTCTTTCTAGATACTGTTGAGTATTTCCTTTATTATAGCAGTGTGAGGTGTAGTGCTCTTATAGAAAGTGGGTACTCATATCAACTTTGTTTTACAAATGAAGAAACAGCTTGGAAGAATAAATGACTTCCCCAAGGTCACACAGCTCGTAAATGAAGGAGCCATATTTGAGACTTGGGCAGCCTAGAGCTCATGCTCAGATACTGCTCACCTTCAGTAGGTACCACATTATCCTCAGCTCCTTCTGCCTTTTCAGTTTGCACCTTGCTCACCCCATTTTTCTTATCTTCCCATAACCTGGGCTGTGGGTGCCATAGTTAACACCTATCTCATATGCCCCCTTTTTGCCACTGTATCCTAATAAATGCCTTTCAGCCGCCTTGCCCTGGGACTCCCAGGAGCTTAATGCATCCACTGCTGTCTCGGTCCTACAGTCTCAGCTTCACTTCTTGACTGGTGCCTTTGTAGTAGTTGTCATCACCATCATCATCATCGGTATTATCACTGTTGTCACCACCACCCATACTCAAAAGCTTCGATAACCTTAACTATAACCCTGCTTTTTAGATAGAATTTTTTTTAAGTTTTTTAGTATTTTATTGTGGTAACTTTATTTTGCAATTTAAAATAAACTCATATGTATAGGTTCCCCATATATGCAGTTTTTCCCCATTCCTCAGATAGATGTCAGCACATCATGCCATCCACCTGATCACCAGGTGTCCTTCGCCATTGTCTAGTGGGCTCTGCCACCATTTGGTCCCCCTGTTTCCTATTGGTAACCTCTATTCTATTGCAAGTATCCAAAAATTGCTTTTGTTTTATCTATTCCTTTGTTTTGTCTATTGACATTCCACCTCTGACTGAGTTCATTGCTATCAGTTTTTGATGTGTTGGATCTTACTGTTGGTTTTAATTCTAAAATAAGTGTATGAAATGAAACTTTCAGTTTGTAAATACTATTGCACATTCTTTAAAGAGACCCATTAATAATAAGCTGTATGTTTTTGTGGGGGTAACTTTATGGGGGTTCCAGTAGGCACTAGTGTTTTGGCACACTGAACTCGTGCAATGGCTGGGTCTTTGCATCAGTCTCCTTTCAGGATGCCTCAAGAGTTACAGTCCTGCTTTCCTGCAGGAGTTTTTTAATTCTGTTTTATTTTAATTATTTATATGTTTTCTTAAAATTTACATACATTTTAAACAGGTAAAATTGAATAATATGGTAGATATATATGGATATTCATTATATTATCATACATATACATTTGTTTATTATATATATTTGTTATTTCATATTATATATAATATATATTTGTTTTATTATTTCACATTATTTCACATGTTTTTTAGGATATTAAATTCACACCTCAGTCTGTGTGCATTTTACACTACCACACCCACATAAGAGTTCTAGTTTCCTTTACCATTCATTTTTTTGTTTTGATTTTCATTTTAATTTTCTTTTCCAGGCCAAGAAAAGAACATAATTTCTCACATTAAATGCTTATTTCAAAAGAAGCTCAGGAGAGTACAATATATTGTACAGTATATTTCCAAAAAAATAAACTTTAAAATGAATGTTGTAGAATACATAAAAATTCATAATGTCAGCTTGAGTCACAATTCCTTAATTTAGAAAAGTTAAAAATTAGAATTATCAAGAAATAAGGTAACTAAAAAGAAAAACTTAGCAGGATAAAAGTAAAATTTAAAAATTTGGATAGCATTATCTTTCCAAGTAGAACAATAACCATAAAACTAAACAGAATAAAATATTAAGCACAAAGGATTTGGGCATAAAAGATAAATTTCAACCTTGGCTCTGACACTTGTATACTGTATAACCTTAGGCAGATTTCTTAGCTTCTGTTTTTTCATCTATGAAATGGGGATAGTGAAATCTACATCATGGGCTTGTCTTAAGTTAATATGTGCTAGGTTCTTGTATAGGCCCCAGAGAACAATCATAAGCAAAGAAATTGAAGAGGTCAACAAAATAAAACCCAGGACCAGATGGCTTTTCCAATGAGTTTCACTAAACTTTAGAGAAGAATACCTATTCTACTCAAACTTCCAGAATATTGAAGAACAGGGAATACTCTCAAACATTCTCCATGAAGTCAACATCACACTGATACCAAAAGATATTACCAAGAAAGATTACAGACCAGTAACTATTGAATATAGATGACTAGGTCTAAAAGACCTATTTTTAAGTGGGATTTCTTTACATAGCATCATTTAGTACTTTTTGAAGAACTGGTTTTGTGGCGATAAATTCCTTTAACTTTTGCTTATTGGAAAAATTTTTATCATTCCTTCAATTCTGAATGATAATCTCATAGGGTGTAGTATCCAAGGTTAAAAATTCTTTCTTTCAGTCTTTTGAATATATCATGTCATTGCTTCAGTTGAGAAATCTGCTGCTAATCTTATGGGGACACCTTTGTATGTGACTCGTTTTTCTCTGGATGCTTTTAAGATTTTTTCTTTATCTTGTATTTTTGACATTTTAATGACAATGTATCAAGGTGTAGGACTGCTTGTCTTTCTTTTATTAGTGAGTCTTTGAGCCTCTTGGCTCTAGAGGCTTGCTTCATTCTTCAGGTTAGGGAAGTTCTCAGCTAGTATTTCTTCAAATACAGTTTCTGCCCGCTTTCCATCTCTTCTCCTTTTGGGACCCCTATAATGAGAATGTTGTTTCTTTTGATGTTATCCCATAGGTCTCGAATGCTGTCTTCATTTCTTTGCATTTCTTTATCTCTTTGGTGGTTTCCACGAGTGAATTCCTCTTCTTTATCTGCCAACTCACTGATTCTGTGAGAGACTTCAATCATCCTATTCTTGAGTCCTTCTGTTGAATTTGTTAGGTTACCTATTGTGTTCTTTATTTCTTTGACATCTGTTTTGAGCTGCTTCATTTCTTTTCTGTTTTTTTTGTTGTTCTCTTTTTCTTTCTGTATTGTTTTCTTGATTTCCATAATTACATTTATCACTCTTGCCCTAAATTCATCCTCAGGTAGTTTGCATATGTCTGTTGCATTCAGATTTTTCGCTGGTTTTTTTATTGGATCCATCATTTCACATATTTTTTTTGTGTCTTCGCTCTGTTTGGCATTTTGTTTGTGGATTAGGTTTCTCTGCAATAATGACCTTGTGTAGGATATTGACTTGTGCTAAATAAATCTAGATATTGATTTGAACACTGGGATTTCTTCAGTTTTGTGGCGTCACCACTGGTTGTATTTGAAATTCTTATGTGAGCCCTCTGTTGCTGCCCAAAAGTTCAGTCTATGGAGTTGGAGTTTGTGTGGGCAGTACAGAGCCTTCCCCCAGCTTCCCAGCTCCAGTTAACACACTGAACACACATGGGCAATTAGGCTGCAGTTTCACCTATACCCACAAGGTAGCACTCTTTGATAGCATTTATGGTTTCACCCTTCTTGGGAGCTCTCAACACTGAGGGCATGATTTCCACTGGTGGGTGGGTCCTGCAACTCCAGGCTAATATGGTGGAAGGGGTTGGGTAGGGGTGGGCGATTACCCTCAATGCCTTCCAGTTATGTTGGCGCCCAGTGTAATTTTCTTGCCGGGCCTCCTGTACAACCAGTACACCAGTACAACAGGAATACTGGTGCCTCTTCCACCCTGTGCCTAGATGCTCTCCCCCAGCTGTGTCCAGGTCCTGATGGGCTGGCTCTTGGCTGCTTTTGTGATTTCTGGGAGGGCTGGTTCTTCCCACAGTACTACCCTCTCCACTGGAATCCCATTTCTGAGTCTTATGGTAGCTCTGAACCTGGATGTTTTCCTTTACCCTTTGTTGCTGTGATTGCTGCTGTGCTCTACAGCGTCTGTGCCTGCTTTTCCTCCGTGTTTGTTTCTAGAAAATAGGTGAATTTCTAGTAGCTCTGTGGGGAGGACGTGAGTCTCGCTTTTACCAGGTTGCCATCTTACCCGGAAATCCTAATTCTGTTTTAATGTTACTTTTTTATGACTCTAAAATCCTTCCGTTTCTTTTATGCCCTTGTGCGGGCTGGGTATAGCCCAGTTACCCCATTTATCCATGGGGAAATTGGACCAGAGAGGGACATGAGGAGACCTCATTTCTTCTAAATAGCAGCACTTGACCTCAGAGCACTGCTGACCAAACAAGGTTTAGTGATTTTGTTTTTAACTTTTTTAATTAAAAAAGATACAAGTTATAGCACCTTAATCATTTTTAAGAGTACAGTAATGTTAATATATGCACCTGTTGCACAACTGATTATAACTTTTTCACCTTGTAAAACTGAAACTCAGACACACCCTGATAGACTAGCAGTTGGGTCCATGCCTCCCAATGAGTGTGGTACACATACATCCTGAGGATCTGGGTTTGCATCCCAGGGCCAGGGGGATAACCAAGATGAACAGCTAAATGAAATAAATAAAATTTCTGCCTGCAACTTTCCTTTAAAAACAAACAAAACAAAAAACTTCTGAAATCCAGTAGCCACTGAATCTCTCTCCTTTCTCCCTTCCCCCACCAGCCCTTAGCAAGCACCTTCTCTATTATCTCTAAAAATGACTGCTTTAAATATATATATAAGTAGAATTATGAAGTGCTTGCCTTTCTGTGACTGGCTTATTTCACTTAGTATAATGTCTTTAGGGTTCATCCATGTTGTAGCATATGAAGATTTTTTTTTTTTTTTCAGGTTGACTAATACTGTTTTTTCTTTTTCCATTTAGTGATAGTCATTTAGGTTGCTTCCCCCTTCTTGGCTATTGTGAGTAATGCTGCCATGATCATGGGTGTGCACATACCAAGATCCTGCTTTCAGTTCTTTGGGATGTATGCCCAGAAGTGGGATTCCAGAATCATATAGTAATTCTATTTTTAATTTTTTGAGGATCACAATAGTCTTTTCTCTAGTCACTGCACTATTCTTTTCTCTTTTTTTCTGTCAGAAAGTTTACTGCAAGGTATTCACATACATGGGGGCTTTGGCAGGACATTGCCTCGTTTTAAATCCTACCTACAGTGCTCAAAGATCCCAGTTTCTTCCTAATGTCGATGCTTATTACTTCCTGTTTTTTGATAGTGGTTACCTTAATGGGTATGAGATAATATCTCATGGTGGCTTTGAATATATTTCCTTGATAACTAGTGATGAGAATCAACCATTTGTGTATCTTTAGAGAAATGTTTATTCATGTCCTTTGCCCATTTTAAAATTTGATTATTTGTGTTTTGGTTTTGTTTTTTTTTTTTGTTGTTGTTGTTGTTAAAATTGTAGTAGTTCCTTATATACTCTGATTACTGACTCCCTAATCATATAATCAATTTGCAGATATTTGTTCTCCAATTCTGTAAGTTGCCTTTTCTCTGTTGTTTCTTTAAGTTTGATAAATCCCTTTACCCTTACTTTTATTGCCTGTACTTTTGTAGCATATTTAAGAAAACATCGCTACATCCAGTGTCATGATTTAGCAACGATTTGCTGTGTTTTCTTCTAGGAGTTTTATGATTTCAGGTATTACATATCGTTCCACTAATTATTTTGTTACTTTTTATATATGGTGTGAAGTGTCCAGATTGTTTTCTTTTCATGTCCTCCAGTTTTCCTTGCACCATTTGTTGAAGGGACTGTCCTTTCCCCATCTGTAGCCTTGGCATCCTTGTCAAAGATCGTTTGACCATAAACATTAGGATTTATTTCAGGACTCTCTATTCTGTTGCATCGTCTTTATGTCTTTATGCAGTGCTACATTGTTTTGATTGCTGAAGCTTTGTAATATGTTTTGAAATCAGCAAGTGCTAGGCCTCTGACTTTTTCTCAAGATCATTTTGCCTATTTGGCATCCTTTAAGTTTCCATATTAATTTTGGGGCAGTTTTTTTGGTTTTTTAATTTTGGTTAAAAAAAAGTTGGCATTTTGATTGGGATTGCACTGAATATGTAGATAGCTTGTGTGGCGTTGATATCCTAAGTCTTCCAATCCATAAATATAGGATATTTTTCCATTTATTTGTCTTTGATTCAGCAGTGTTTTATAGTTTTTAGTATAGTCTTTCACCTCTGTGGTTATGTTTGTTGCTAAGTATTTTATTCTTTTTGTTGCTTTTGTAAATGGAATTCTTTTCTTAACTTCTTTTTGGGTTCATTGATAGTATATAGAAACATTTGTGTGTTGATTTTTTTGTTCTGTAATTTTGCTGATTAGTTTTAACATTTAAAGGTTTTTGGTTGTTTTTTTTTTTCTTTTTTTTTTTAAGGAAGTTAGAGGAGGAGGAAACACTTTATTTTGATTCTCACCCATGCCCCTTGTCCTTGGGCTTTACATGGTCTCCACCCCAGCTGCTGGCTTAGTGCCTGAGCCACCAGGCACATAGCAGTTTCTATGTGTGTGTAATCTTTAGACATGACATATAAAATTATGTCACCTGTAGACAGATCATATTCTTTTCAATTTGGATGTCTTTTATTTCTTTTTCTTGCTTAATTGTTAGTTAGAACTTCTAGTACTATGCTGAATAGAACAAGATTTAACCTTATAAGTGCTGGAGTTGTTTTCCAAAATGGTTGTGCTAGTATACATTCCTATTTTATAAGAGTTCCATTTGCTCCACAATCTTACTTACCAACCTTTGGTGTTGTCAAACTTGTTAGTCATTCTGCTGTGTAGTGGCACTTCATGTGGTTTTAATTGCATTTCCTGTGCATGATGTCAAGAACTTTATCATGTCCTTACTAGCCGTTTGTATATCTTCTTTTGCAAAGTATCTGTTTGAATCTTTTGCCTTTTTTTTAAAGAGAGAAAGGAGAAAGGTGCCTTTTGAAGGAAGGAAGGGAGGGAGGGAGGAAGGGGAGGAAGTTCTTTTTTTAAATTTGTTTGTTGGGCCCTGGTGGAGTAGTGGTTAGATTAGTCACCTTCAAAGGAGCCCAAGCCACATACCCCTGGGTTCAAGTTCTGGGAGCAGGGGGAAGCAACCATTGTGAACAACTAAATCAAAATAAAATAAAAGTACTTCTTCTCTCTTCCTGCCTATCTGCCTACTCACTGTCACTCCTGCCTACACCTTTTATTTAAAAAATTTTTTTGTTTGTTTTTGTTTCTTCCCCTCCTACCCCAGGTTCTTGTGAACCCATGTCCTTGAGTTTTACATGGTCTCTGTCCTAGCTGCTGACTTAGCACTTGAACCACCATAGTGTGCCATTTTGTCCATTTTTATAAGGCAGTTTGCTTTTTGATTATTTGTATTTATTATTGAGGTACAGAACTTCTTTGTATATTCCACATAAAAGTTCTTAGATTTAAAAAAGTTCCTGGATATATTGCATATATTTTCTCTCAGTCGATAATTTTTCCATTAATTTGCTTAACTATATTAATTTTTTTTGCCAGACCACTGGCAACCAGTGGTCTTTTATGGAATTCAGTTTAAAATACTTTTTCTTTTAGACATTGTGCTTTTTGTAACATATATGTAAGAACCCAGGTTCACAAATATCTTCTCAAACGTTTTCTCTGCTGTTTTGAGGATTGTTTTTTGTTTTAAGAAAGAAAAGTGGTTTGGTTTGGTTGTGTTTTTAAAGTAAAGGTGTAGGCAGGTAGGCAGGAAGAGAGAGGAAGAAGAAACATTTTTTTTTAATTTTTTTATGTAGTTGTTCACCCTGGCTATTTCCCGCGGACCTGGGACTTGAACCCCGGAGTATGTGACCTTGTGTTCCTTTGGAGATGATTCATCTAACCACTACTCCATCAGGGCGTACTGGAAGAAGCTTTTTTAAAATTATAGTTTAATATATTTTAATAGCGAGCTTATAGGAACAGCATAGAAGACAGATAACATTAAAGACATGTACCTGCATATAGGCCAACTCAGTAAAGTGTAGTGAATGGATGGAATCTACTGTATGATAATGATGCTACAAACACCATTTAGTTGCTGTCAATAAGAAATATACTTGTTTTTATACAAATGTAGTCCAGAAAAATTTAACATATTTATTTATAGTTGTTATGAAGAACTGCTGAACCTTCTTCACTGAAACATTTGACTTGCATTAATACTTTATATCCCCACATTTATATTAAGAATGCACACACAAATGAAAATGGAAAAGCTGTCAATACCTAATTTCTGTCCCCTTTTTTTCCACTTGGAATTATATACTTGGGTACCTTTTGACCCTGTGGGGTGAGGTGAAATCTAACGTTCAGAATTACCAATAACAGGAAGAAGGGTTTTTTTTGTTTTGTTTTTTATTTTTTGAGGATGAAATGTTTTACATCATAGTGGATTTCTTTTTTATTTCTTTATTTTATTTTTAGGAAAGGTGCAGGCAGGAAGAGAGAAGAGGAAGAAGCACTTTATTTCATTTTATTTAGTTGTTCACACTGGTGATTTTCCCCCAGGACCCAGGGCTCAAACCCAGGGTTAGGCAGCCTTCATTCCTTTGGAGGCAATTGACCTAACCTCTATTCCACCAGGGTGTGCCCATCGTGTATTTCTTAATAAACAGGTTCTCCACATGTTGCTGTGCTGCCTGGATATGTTTTGGCATAATGGTTACTTGTTTGGCTTGGGTAGCACACAGGTTGGTGTCTTCAAAAAGGCCAACCAGATAGGACTCAGTCTTCCTGCAAATCACCAATAGCTGCCCTCTGGAAGTACAGCTCTGTTTTGAAGTCCTGAGCAGTTTTGCTCACTAGACATTGGCAGGGAATTTTGTGAATTAGAAGTTCAGTGAACTTCTGATAATGTCCAATTTCATGGAGTGCCACAGTACCAAACCTGTAACGAGGTTTCTTTACTCCCCCAGCAGAGGACACACTCTTGCAAGCGGCTCTCGTAGCCAGTTGCTTCCTCTGTGTTTTAACACCGGTAGATTTGCGGGCATTCTGCTTTGTGCAGCCCATGGTATTGAGACCTCCTTACTTACACCCCTTCTCCTTCAGCTGGAGCTTGACAAGCTAAAGGTGGTGCTGGCGTTCAGAGAGCAACGCTGGTGGCAGCAAATACCTGGCAGAAGCATTTTAAGGAAGGACCAGGAGGAGAAAGCACT
The DNA here is from genome assembly GCA_004363575.1 of Solenodon paradoxus. Taxonomy (NCBI): domain Eukaryota; kingdom Metazoa; phylum Chordata; class Mammalia; order Eulipotyphla; family Solenodontidae; genus Solenodon; species Solenodon paradoxus. The sequence continues at coordinate 328,403 of RJWH01001614.1, read as the reverse complement.
TTTATTTATATATTTTTGGTTGTTCCCTCTGGCTCAGATCTTAAACCCATGTTTTTGGACTTTACGTGGTCTGCATCCAAGCCTCCAGCTTAGCCTGAACCACCAGGGCATGTCTGTTTTGAGTTTATTTTTATATCCAGTGTGAGCTGTGGGTTGAGGTTCAACCCATACACATGGTTATAGAGAAGCCCAGTTGTTCCACCCCCATTTATTGAAAGATTATCCTTTTTCCGTTTAATTGTCTTTGTATCTTAGCCAAAATCAGTTGACTGCCTTTGTATGGGACCTTCTGGACTCTGTATTCCATTGATCAATCTATCTTTGCTAAACTTTTTGATCAAAGAAGGTTTTAATTTTGAAGGAGTTCAATTTATAATTTTTTTCTGTGTCTCCCTGAGAAATCTTTTCATACCCCAGAATTGTAAAGATTTTCTGCCTCTTTACTAGACTTTGAACTCTCTGAGAGCAGAGACCTTTTATTTCTCCTCTGCTTTTCTCTCTTCTCCAACATAGAATCGGTTCCCAAGGAGGAAAGTTGTGTCCATTTGGAGGTGGTAACAGGTTTGGTTTTAAATAATGTATTACAGGCACTTGATACACTGCCTGGCACATCCAAAAATGAACATTCAGGAGTCCAATTTTGCCATAGCTGTTGTTGCTCAAGATGAATACTGTGGTTGTCACCAAAGTGTGGTGTTGGCTAAGTATCAGTTGATGTTATACCAGATTTGAGATGGCTGTCTTATTCTCAGATATGTACTTCAGCCCCCATAAATTAGAGACTGATTGCAGTTTGCTTTTCTTGAAAATGTCACTTAATAGAAATGTTTGGCAGACCTGCTTCGCTTCGCTTCTCTTCTCTCTCTTCCATCTGTTCCAGTTACATCCTGTCTTTAGAGTTTTTCCTTCCTCTTCTGGGGTAACTTATTTAAGCAGAGCCATCTTCCCCAAATACCTACCTAAGGAGAAGCAGGAGGGCAGATGTACCTATGTCCTTATGCAGCATCTGGGGATAGGAGGTAGCCAGTGATGGGTGCTTTACCTCTTGGCTGTAGAAAAGGCTTGTTCATGGGAAATGCATCCTGAAATTCAGGCCTTGTCAGTTTTTCTGATGTGGTGTTCTCCAGCATCAGCCTGTGACTCCTTAGCCAAAAGGAAAAAAGTGACTGACAACTCCCTGTGCTTGGGAACCCTCTGCCTGTCTTCTGTCACAGCAGTGCTTCCACCTGTCTTTTTCTGCTGAACAAGAAAGCAGGGAGCATTGTTTGTTTGTTTTACAGACTCAGGTCACATGACTCTCTTCTCCCAGGTGGAGGCTGAGTGAGGTTGAGATGTTAGCTTGGTGACCCTCCTCTACTCTAGGTCTGTTTGGAAAAATGGATTTGAAAAGTGGTCACAGTGATTGACGAGCTGTTGCCATTTAGAGTGCATATCAAAGAATGTGCAGACAGATTTCAAAACCATGACAGAATTGTTCTGTGTATTCTCCACATATGTGGCCCTATGTGTCCCTGTCTGCCACCAGGCATCCTGCTCCCTGGGGACTTTCTATGGTTAGCCCCACAGAGTGCTGCATTTAATCAGTTCTGTCTTCTATTTTAAGAGAAAGTGGATCAGAATTGGAAATTTTGGACCCTAGCCTCCAAAGAAGGTTAGATCAGCCACACTCTTAAATAAGACAGGGCTTGCTGGTGGGACAGCACCATTTAAACCCCTCTCCCACTTAGCCATGCTGGCTTTGAGGATGAGGATCTGAGCAAGAGACCCAACTTGGCTTCTGGTTCCTGTCCTGCTATGGCTAACTTGTCATAGGATGTGGGACAGTTGGCTCACCCGATCTGCGAAGGGCTCTGGCAGGACTGGATGGGCATTTTAATAAATACAACAGTCTCTGGTCTACCTTTGAATTGTTCTAATCAAACTTCCTTTAGTTTTCTTCCTCTTTCTTTCTTTCTTTCTTAAAGGAAATGTACAGGAAGGAGTGAAGGTGAGTAGGCAGGCAGGGAGAGAAAGAAGCATTTTTATTTATTTAGTTGTTTATCTTGGTTGTTCTTGGTCCCAAGACATAAATCCAGAGCCTTGGGATGTATGTGGACTGCTCTCAACTGGAGGCAGAGGACCCAACCACAACACCACCAGGGCCTGCCCAGTTCTTTAGTTTTCTATCAGTAGCACGTCTCCCTCTCTCTGGAACTCTGGGACCTTGGTATGAGAATTGTGGGGTCAATTCACATCTAAGCTCCTTGCAGCTTAATGTGTAGGTTCTAGCATCTTTCCTGCCGCAACTCTGACCCCTGCCAGAGCAGAGGGACCAGAGAGCAGAGCCTTCTCTGGGCTTTGCTCTTGAGACAAACAGCAGGTTCTAGCTCCCTACTGCCCAGCCTCCTTATCCCTGTGTACGTCCCTCTGAGAGCATTTGCTTTTTCATGGGATTTCAAGAATTGTTCCAAGAGCTACATTAGTGAATTTCTCCTTTGAGCCTCATGGTCACCCTGCAAGTTAGGAGGGCAAGACAGGACCAAGGTGATCACCTCTACATTCCACAGATGAAGGCATGAAGCTCGGTGAAACTGAGTGAGTGTCTGGATAGGAATTGCTTCACTGCAGACCAGGAGCTGAGACCCGTAGCTCATCTTGGGAAAGGTCTCTGGAGTGTCTTTCATCACTCATCTCCCCATACATTGGCCAGGAAGCTGCAGGGACAGGGAATTTACAGGAAGTACTGCTGATGGTTTGAAGTGACAGCCACTGGGACAGGGCCAGAGGGGATGTAGGGACTGCCAAGCCAGGGATCTCAAGTTCCTAAGTGGGAGGGCATGTTGGGAGAAGTCTTGGGTAGCCCTTTACCTCATGAAAGGACAAACAGCACTAGGAACACTCTAGAGAAGGTGGGGAGTTTATAAGGTTCATTTTTCTCTCACCTGGTAGTTCTAACCTCTCAGGTTCATTTTCTGTCCTGCTGCCACCTGGTGGTCGGATGAAGCTCACCAGTGCTGGCATTTGGGGTCCATCGGATAAAGCCATCTGGTCTTGAAGTTCCTTTGGTCCTGCCTCTCACTGGGCCACAGTTGAGCAGGGAGTTCCTTTCCAGAGCACACTTTATTCTTTCCTGTTATCTGGCACTTGCCCGGGCTGAATCCTTGGTCATAGGCCTTGCCCACTGTCTCTGGTAATTCAGGTGCTACCTGTCTCAAGTCCTCAGCTGTGCCCCTTATTCTCATCTTAACTCAGGACACAGAAGGCTACTTAGTTTTATATTAGAATTACTATGTTGACGGCGGTCTGCCCTCTTGAAGGTGTCAGAGAAGAAATGGTTAGTCCATATTCCATGGTGCTAACAAGTCCTGGAGTCCCACGTTCTAGAGCTGTCATGGGCACTTACACAACAGACCCCAGCCAGCCCTTCGTTTAACATCCTGTCTGCTCTACCTCTGGTTCCAAGTGCAGTGCTGGTTAAATGCCCAGGTCCCCAGTACTGTGGGATGAATGAGAACCAGGGAAAGTGCCCTGCTGGGAAGTAGCTGTTTGTGCTTTAACAAAGAGGAATGTATGAACAATCTGATGGAGCGTACTGCTCTCCAAGGGCTCCAGGTGCATCTGGTGGGCGCTTTAGCAGGGTATGGAGGGCTGCATCTGAGGATCTCAGTCTGCTGGTAGAGACCATCATGGTGAACTGTGGGCAGTGGGTTAGAATCTTGTTGCATTTTTTTGCTGAGCATTTTTTATTTCCTGAGCTGTGTGACACATATGCTTCTGTAATATTGTCTGCCTCTATTTGTGGGCAAATGTTGAGAAGTCAATTCTAAACAATTTAGGCAGCATACCAAAATTTCACAGAGTAATTTGAGATAACTCAGTTTACATACTTGAAAAGCTAGACCAAGGCTTGCTGACAAAGAAGAAATTTAATCTAGAGAAATAATCAGTTTTCAGAGACTTCTAAACTTCTCTGGAGCACAAATCCTCCATTTCCCAAGCATTCCATAGTTTAAAGCAGTATCTCTCTTCAGTGTGGTCCAGGGTTTCTAGGGGCTCTGTAATTTCAAACCTGTTTTCATAGTATCACTAAGGTGTCTGCCTCTTAGGTTCTCAGAGTGCACTATGGCATTCCCACAGGCAACTTGATTTGTGGTTGATGGCTAATGGGATGTGGACTTGGCATTTTTTCCTTTTTTTAAAGGATATTTTTAAATTGTGGAGAAGTACACATAACATAAAATTCACCACTTACTCTATTTGACCACTTAAACACTTTAGTGACGTTAAGTAAATTAACGGTGTTTTGCAACTATCACCACCATCCATTTTCAGGACTTTTTCATCTTCCCAAACTAAAACTCTGAAACCATCTTTCTCCTCCCAGCCCCTCTTAACTTCTGTCCTATTTCCTGTCTCTGGGTGCTTCTTAAGTGAAATCATGCAGTTACTTGTCTTTTTATTTTTGGCTTATTTCATTTAGGAGCTGTGTATTTAAAGTTCATGCCTTTTTTGTCACCTAATAAATATTCATTTGTATGAATATGCTACATCTAGGGTGTTTCCACCTCTTGCTTATTGTGAATAGTGGTGCTATGAACATTAGTGTACAGATATCTGTTTGAGCCCTGCTTTCAGTTATGTTGTATGTATGCCTAGAAGTGGACTGATGGGTTGTATGGTCACTGTTTTGAGCATGTGCTGGGGAATCTTGTGTTTAAATAATTTCTCAGTTTTAATCCTTTTTTTTTTTAAATGGTGAAAACACTTACAGATTTAGTCATCTGGAATCAATTTAGATGATCCCAGTTTTGTTGGCAACATCCAGAGCATCATAGTCAGAAGTCAGTATAACATATGCCTCCTTTTTTGATCAGGGTGTTGACCTTGGCCATCTCAGCTTCAGAGAACTTCTTCACAGCCCATTTGATCAGGTGCTTATTGGCCTTGACATCCGCGATGACCACAAGTGTGTTGTCTTCTATCTTCTTCATGGCTGACTCAGTCATGATGATGGCACAGTGGTCAAGCTTATTTCTCTTGGCACTCTTCCCAGGATATTTGGGCTGCCTTCAGAGCTGCAGTGTCTTGGGCTGTGGGAAGGTGTGTGATGTATGAATCTTTTTTTTTTTTTTTTTTTAATTTATGCCTGTGGACACTTTTCAGCACTGCTTTCTTGCCCTTAAAGGCTTTTGCTTCGGCTCTGAGACGAGCAGGTTCTTCCTTCTTTGCTTTCAGTGCCATTTTTGTGAAATGCTCAGTTTTAATATCTGCTAGAGTAAATGTCAATAGATATAATCCATAAAAAGAAAAGGACATTGCAAGTTCTCAGAAATGTTAAGAGCATAAAGGGTGTTGGGATGGAAAAATGTAAGAAATTATTGTTTTTTGTATTTAAACCTTACGTTTACATGATCAGGGCATAGATTATTGTAAAAGCTTCAGCAATCCTTTGTCTGGGAAGAGCCTGCCTCGCTCTCTTCATTTTACAGCCATGAAACAGTACTTATAAAATAGGGACTGGGGCAAGGCTTTAGCAAAAAGCCAGTAGTGGCAAGAGGAACTCTGAGTAACTTTCTATGTGGCAGAAATTGTGCCATGTTTACAAAAGAGCACTGAGAAAGGAAAGGAAATCTTGGCTAGAGTAATGCCAGTTAGACCCATCAGACTCACCTATGACATATATACTGAACCAGCAAGCTCTCCTAAGTCCTTCTGTCATCTTTGTGTGCCACTCCAGTGCAACGTGGTGCTTGGTAAATCTTTCAAGGGAGTGATTCACATATGCTAACCAGTAATGCACATACTGGGTTGCTTTCAGAACAGCTCCTGCACTACTAGTGAATCAAGAAAAGAGAGAACCCTCCCTGCCGGAGAGCTGCTGACACTTTGTTATCAACTTAAAGAACAGAAGATTTTTGAGTGGTTTAGTTCCTCAGACATTTAGTGATTTCCTCTCTGTGCTGGACATTGGGTATGAAAGGAGAGGAGGGGTAAATCTTTAGCCCTATATTTATGCTATGGGAAGGGTTTGGCTAACTATTTCCTGTCTCTGGCTACTTGTTTTTGTTTTGTTGTCTTTTCATGTTGCTGCATGTATCTGTGGCTCATTCCTTTTTATCACCAAGTAGCATTTCATTGTTTGGCTCTACTGCAATTTGTTTATCCACTCACTTGTTGATGGACTTTGGATTGTTTCTAGCTTTTGGCTATGGCAGGAACAATTTTTGTATGGGTGTTGTGCTTCCATTTCTTGTGGGTAAATACCAAGTAGTGGAATGACTGGGTCATATAATAGGGCTATATAGTCAGCTTTTTGGAAACTGTCAAATTGTTTTCTAAAGTAGTTATACCATTTTACATTCCTACTATCAGTGTCAGATAGTTTCAGTTATTTCACATACTTGCTAACACTCGTTATCATTCTTTCTAACTTTATCCATTCTAATAAGTATGTAATAGTATCTTATTATGGTTTTAATTTGTATTTCCTTAATGACTAATGATGTTGAACATCATTTTTATGTGCTTATTTGCCATCTATATATTTTCTTTGGTTAAGAGTCCTTTAAAATCTTTTGCCTACGTAAAAAAATTTTTTTTTCCTTATGATTGAAATTTGAAATTCTTTATACATTTTGGATGCAGGTCCTTTATCAGATGGGTGATTCATGGATGCTTTTCCCTAGTATTTGACTTTTCCTTTCATTCTCTCTTTTTAATTTTTTTCTTGAAAGGTACAGGCAGGAATAAAGATGAGGAGAGGCAGGCAGGAAGAGAGAGGAGGAAGCACTTTATTTACTTGTTCATCTTGGTGGTTCACCCCAGCCCCAAGATGCAAAACCAGGTCCTTGGGATTTACGTGGATTACACTGGCCTACTCCACCAGGGCGTTGCTTTCCTTTTATTCTCTAAAGGGTGTCCTTTGAAGAAGAAAAGTTCTGAATTTTGATGAAGTTCAGTTGATCAATTTTTCCCTTGATGAGCTGTACTTCTGGAATATGTATCTAAGAAATCTTCCCTTAACCCAAGGTCACAAAAATGTTCTCCCATGTTTTCTTCTAAATTTTTGTTTTAGGTTTTACATTTGGTTGTATGATTTGAGGGTATTTTTGTTTGTTTGCTTTAAAGAGGAAGGAAGGCAGGCAGCAGTCAGGGAGAGGAAGAAGAAACATTTTACTTATTTAGTTGTTCATTCTTTAGTCTTCCCCCACCCATCTACTCCCATACCCATACTAGGCCACAAACCCAAACCTGGGTCTTTGGGCCATATGTAGACTGTGCCTCTGGTGTGAGCTTAACTCCTGAGCCACCTGGGTATATTTGAGTTAGTTCTTGGTAGAAGAAATGAATTGTAGTTATTGTGCTGTTTTATTTTAATTGGCTCTCCAGTTGTCCCAGTACCTTGACTATACTTTCCCCATGGAATTGCTTTTGTACCCTTGTCATAAATCAGTTGCCCACTTATATATGGGCCGATTTCTGGATTTTTCTGTTTCCATTGATCTTGATACCTGTCTGGATACCCATGCTACATTGTCTTGCTTACTGTGCCTTTATAGTAAGTCTTGAAATTAGGTAGTGTCAGCTCTCCAATTTTATTCTTTCTGGAGTTATCTAAATCCTTTTGCATTCCATCTGAATTTTATAGTCAAGACTTTTAATTTCTATTAGAAACCTATTAGAATATTGATTGGAATTGCATTGGATCTGTAGATGAATTTGGGTAGAATTGATATCTTTATAATATTGAACCATGACCACTTCATATCTCCCCACAGGTTTAGATGTTTGAAATTTTTCTTTTAGCAATATTTTGTAGTTTTCCATGTGTGGGATTTGTATATCTGTCTTTAGATTTACCCCTAAGTATTTCGTATTTTTTGATGCTATTGCGATCATTTGAAATATTTACACTTCTGCAAGAATTTGTGTAGAATTGGTATTATTCACTTTGGCGCATATTATCGTGGGCAACAGAGCAAGTCTCTGAATTCACACTGAGTCAAATCACGTGGCGTTTGTTTGGCTGCAGCTTTACAGGACAATAGGAATATCCTGCAGCGTGTGGAAACACTTCTCAATAGTCTGTGGGCCAAAGAAGAAATGAAAAGGGAGGTTTTTAGAGTGTGTGTTTGAAAAGAATGTTTTCTTCTGTTTTTGGGTAAAGATTATGTCAGTTCACTTGCCTGATACTCAAATTGTCTGTATACGTGTGGATTTTCTGTCTTGTTGAGTAGTTGAATCTCTGACTATAATTGTGAATTTGTCTAAAAACTGTATTGCAGTTTTTCCCCTCATGTTTTAAGGCTCTGCTATGGGTGCATCAACATTTAGGATCATTATGTTCTTTATTATTATTAAATGATTTTCATTCCTGGTCAGATTATTTGTTCTGAAGTCTGCTTTCTGTGATGTTATAGCTACTCCAGCTTTCTTTTGATTGGTGTTTCTCTTTTATTCTTTTATTTTCACCTTAGTGTTTATATAAAATGGGTTTCTTCAGTGTCCTCATTATAAAGTGGAGTTTTGTAAAAAAAAAAGCAGTTGTTTTTTTACCTATATGACAAATTCTGCCTTGTAAGTGGGGTATTTAGAACACCCACATGTTTATTAATTAGGCAAATTTCATGGGAATCTGCCATTTTGTCATTTGTTTTCTGTTTGTACCATCTCATTTCCTTTTCCCTTTCTGCCTTCTTTTAGATTGAGCATTTTTTATTCCATTTTTCCCTTCTTTGTTGGCTTGTTTGCTATAACTCTTGTGTTAGTTTACTACTATTCATCTTTAACTTACAGTTAACCTTCATATTACAGATCACTTTACCTATAGGATAAAGCCTTAAAATGGTACAGTGTTGTTGTTTTTTTAAATCAGAAATCACTACCATTTTTATTTTCTGTGCATAATATACCTTTGTTCCTTAGGGTGCTTTTAAGATTTCCTCTTGCTACTGTTTTTGTTTTTGTTTTTGAAGGAAGGCAGGCAAGGAAGGAAGAAAGGAAGAAGCATTTTTATTTAGTTAGTTGTTCATTTTAGTCTACCTGTGTCGTGTACTATGAACCCAGGTCCTTGGACTATATGTATACTGCTTCCCAGGTACAGACTTAACACCTGAGCCACCAAGAACACCAAGATTTTCTCTTTGTCGCTGGTTTTAAGCAGTTTGATTATGATTATGATTATGATATGAAGTAGTTTTCTTTATATTTCTTATGTTTGGGGTTTTGACCTGCTTGGATCTGTAAGTTATATTAAGGGTTTTCTGTGGTCCTTTCTTCAATAATATTTCTCCAAATACTTCCCCCCTCCTCCAATTACATGTATGTTAGGGTGCTTGAAGTTGTCCCACACTTCACAGTTTACTTTTCCTAATCTTTTTCCTTCTCTATTTTTAGTGTAAAGTTTGTTACTGTCATCAATCCTTTCTTCTACAAAATGGAACCTTTTAATCCTATGCAGCATATTTTTCATCTCAGGCATTATAGTTTTTGTTTCTAGGTGGTAGGTTTGTTTCTTTTTTATAGCTTCCATATCTCTAAGGTGTTTAATTTTTCCGTTAGGTCCTTGAGCATTTGCAATCAAATTTAATAATTTTTAATGTCTATTCTGTCATTTGTGAAATTTCTGGGTCAGTTTTGATTAACTGATTTTTTCCCTCTTCATTTAGTTAATAATTTGCTGCTTCTTTGCATGTCTTATAATTTTATTGAGTGCCAGACTGAATTTTGACATTTTGACTGCTGCTTAGTGTTGCATTTCTATAAATATGCTTGACCTTTGTCGTAGGATGCAGCTCAGAAACAATTAAGTCCTTTCAGCTCTTGCTTTTTCATCTTTGTTAGGCAGGACTTGGAGCAGTTCTTAGTTTGTAGTTAGTTTTTCTCATTAATGAGGCCAGACTGAGTACTGTGACCCAAAGCCCCTGTCTTTGAGAACAGGCACTGTTTGTGGCCCTGCTGAAGCTTCACTTATTGTTCCATCTCCTCCTATAGCTTGTTCTTTTCCAGCCCAAGTGGTTACCTTACACCAGTGCCTCCTCAGTGCTCTGTCCAAGGCCTCAGAGGTGCCCTGTACCTCTCTGGAGTTTGTCTTAAAGCAGCTCCACAGCTCTGTCCTAGAAGCTCTGCTGCTTTGTTTTTCCCACTTTCAGCTGCATACCCTCAGTCCAAGAGCCAGCCACTCCCCTGGAGTCCCTCTGTGTGTTCTGCAGCCTTGAGAGAATCCCCACATAGTCAGACTCACCTTGCCTCATCTGGCTTGTGAGGTTACTGTCATGTTTCCTGATGACCTGTATCTGGAGAATGGGACTAATTTTATATTTGTTTCCCCCCCTCCCCATTTTCCCCACTTTTCCAATTGTTTCCAGTGGGCAGTTAAATCCATACTTTTAACTCTGTCTCAACCAAGAGCTTTTATAAAATAGCTAGCACTTGTGAATATTTCATCACCCTTATTTTATACAGGCTTGCTTTATAATTAGAGTGAGTTGATTGACGGCAGTGAGGGAGAAGAGGGAACAGTGAATTCACAATTCCCCCAAGAATTCCCACTTTCTACTAGAGGACCCCATGTGTGTATGTGTTTGTTTAAGTGGGGCTGCATCCACCATCCGTCTTGCACACAGGCTGCAGAGGCTCTCCTGAATGTGCCGACACTGTGACACTTCCACACACGGGCTCGTGGTGTCCAGGTTGAGGTGGTAGTGACTGGGGGAGGGCTTGGTGGTGGCTTCCATTTCCTGCCTGACTCAGTAAGCTGTCTTCCATGACAAATGATTGGCTCTGACTACTAGGGCACACTGGTGGAACAGGACTGAGGTACAAGAATAGCTCCTTTTTCTTTTTGAACCCTTTTTGGAAGAGTTCAACCGAGGCTGGAAGCATGGCAGCATGTTGTCTTTTGTAAGTGAGCCCTTCCTGCCACTGTTTCCTGTAGTGTCAGATCTGTGTGCAGAGTACCATCCCTCACACTCAGGTTTTCTTGGCTCTAAGACGTTTCCATATGTCAGCTGCCACCTGAGTTCAGGAGTCCCCAGGCTTTTTCCTGAAGGGCCAGAGAGTGAATACTCAGCTACATATAGTCTTGGATCCACTCATCTCTGCTGTTATAGATTGAAAGCAGTCACAGACAGTAAATATCTGTGACTGTATTTCAATAAAACTGGAAAAAAAAAAATGGTGGGGAGGGCAAGATTTGACCTGTAGGCTGTAATTTGCTGTTTTTGACTCATCTGAAGCCCTTATTTTGCTGAGTCATTGAACATTTTTATGTAGTCTCCCTATTATAATTGCTTCCAGAAACCATTGCAGGTTATACCTTGCTTAACACAGAGATCTTATCATGTTACCTACTAGCTAAATAACTTCTGACTCCCTACAGCATATCAAGTAAAATTCAGAATTATCTTAACCCTCGAAGCCTCTATCCACAATCTGACCCTTCTTATATTTCTGACCTGATCTACAGTGAGTCCCCATCTGTCAGCGTACACAGTCTCCTTGGAATGTTTCCTATCCATGCTATTTCCTTAGGTTCTGTTTTTTCTGTAATGTATTTCCTTTCCTTACATTGTATGCACTTTCTGAAACCATGTATCTGCCTTGAAAACCCTCTTTACATCCCCCCTTCTTTAAGAAGCTTTTAAGCAGTCCTTAAATGGAGGCAGTCTCTCCTTCCTCTGTGTTGTTTCAGCATGTCGTTTGAGTGTGACTCTGTGTGACTACCAGCATTTACTCTTTCTTTAAACTCAAGTGTGTGTGTGTGTATATGTGTCCTATTGACCCTAATCCCTCAAGAGGTGAGAGGTGGTCCTTTCTCTACTGTCTACTCTGCAGTCTGGCACAGAGCCCTGCTCAGCAAAAGTGTTTGTGTGTGTGTGTGTGAGTTTGAGGTGGTGCATGGAGATCCATTTCTTGGGCGTGCCTAGATGATAGACACAGTTCTTGGCTTCTCCTGGAGGCTTCCATGCAGGCTCCCAAGGAGGTGTACTGTGGATAGGCTGTCTATATCTGGCCTATGCTCATGGGGATTAGGCTGGCAGGCCTGTCTCCACTGCTCCTGCCGCTTCCTCAATGGCCTCTTGCCCTTTGGTTCCACAGAGCTGCGGTGCAACCCTGGGCAGTTTGCCTGTCGCAGTGGCGCCATCCAGTGCATCCCCCTTCCCTGGCAGTGTGACGGCTGGGTGACTTGTGAGGATGAGAGCGACGAAACCAACTGTCCAGGTGAGTGTGTCGGGTAGGTGGACACACGTGGCCCCCGCCTCTCTGTTGTAGTGTGTGATCGTGCTTCCTGTGTGGGGGGAGATGATGTCCACTGGTAATTTGTAGTCTGTCCACATGCTAGAAGCTTATGTTGAGCAAATCACCTCCCTACTCTCCCCCTTTCTTTGTCTTAAAAAAATAAGATGCCCTACACAGGTAGATCCCAGAACTTGCAAGATGATGGGGTCAGAGCTGAGACAGGAGAGAAGGGCCAAAACACCACATTCAGGGAGGCACTGCTAGCCCTGAAGTGTGGCACCCTTGTGCCATCTTGCCTTGCTCTGGAGGTAGCACCTTTTGAGATTTGTCTGGGTTCCTGATGAGGGTCATTGAGATTGATCTCAGCTCTGCCTACCATCCCATCTCACTCAGTCAATAGTAATCTTCCACTTGGGAGTTTTCTCCTGGAGATGTGTGCAAATGTCGCAGAAAATCTAGATGGTTGCTTCTCCATCTGGTTTCTGCCCCAGCACCCTCAGGAGTGTAACACACCGAGGACTAGTGATGTTCACTACATCCTTGGTTCTCAATTTGTGTCAGGGTTATGGTATGTCTTGTACTCGTGTGCATGTATATGTGTGTGCATGTGCGTGCGCATGCGTGTGTGTGTGTGTGTGTCTTAATTTTTTAAGCCTTGGTGGTTCTAATAAAGGCTCAGAATAAAGGTGTTTCTTAACACTTTTGAGAATCTCAGCACTCACTCTATTCTGGCATTTAACTTTCTTCACAGTCTAGCTTGGTTTACCTTGCTCACCTGATTTGTCACTATTTTCCATCAGTAGTCCAACTCAGCTGTACTGGTTCCCATACTTAACCCTTAAGAATTTCTTAGCCACATGCTTCCTTTATGCCTTTCTCTTTTCCTAGAACCCCCTTATTCTGTTTCTGGTGGACTGTTCTTCAAGAAGGCTTTGCTCAGATTATACCACAGAGGGTCATTCTCTGGGTCTTGGGGCTGTAAGTTAGCTTCTGCCAGCATTTGCAGCATCTAAACCACTGGTAATTCTCATATTATCTGTGCCCATGCTTGAGTTCTCCTTTCAGATCATAAGCTTTGAGTTTCTCCAAGCAGGCAGAAGACCTGTCCTCTTTGTTAGTGGAACTTGTCCTGGGATGGGGGGGTCCTTTTCAACAGTCAGTAAATAAGAAGTGTGGTGATTCCTAGAGGTCAGGTGGTGAAGAAAAACTGATTAATGCTAACCAGGAGGCTTAGGTGTAGAGCCTCACATAGAAGGTGTCTTTTGAGCTTGGGGTGTTTCTTTGAGGAGGGCTCCAAAATAAGGAGCAGAAGTGGTCTGGTTGGACCATATTGGCCCATAAATCTGGCCATTTAGAAGGGACCTCATTTAGTCATCCCTAGAGTCTGTTCTTCTTTCCTTGGATTGTGCCTGTTGACTGAAGTGTCTGACTTTCCAATGAGAGTTTAAACGATGGTGTTGGTTCAGGAGATTCTGAGACAGCTATGTGTCTGGGAGCCCACCTGGTCATTCTTTGGGTCACTGACCCAAGAATTTGGACTTCCCAGTGCTTGGAATGCAGATGTTCTGTGCCCTTTTAGCCTGGGTATATGATGGTGCCTGGGAGCTTCCCTTTATCTGCCTCACAGAGAATATTCTGAATAACGAGCCAAGTAGTTCTTAGCTTGTTTTCAAATGGAAGCACAGCTTACCTGCTGTCCTCAAAGCACTTGTGGCTTAGCTTTTAGGGTTGTATTTAGTAACTATCCTGTCATCAATACTGAAAGCAGTGTCTGCTTCATATATCCACACTCTGTGGACCTGTTGAAGGCAGGGACTAGACTGGATGTATCTTTTGGGTCGCATGGCTTGGAGAAGAGACCGCCACTCAGTGTTTGTGTGTTAACATGAAGTGACATAGGTTGCTGTATTTCCTTCTCAGACAAAAAAATCAAATTAACTCTGCAGGGCCTAGAATCTCCTGTGCATGGAGAGCATTATGACAACAGTATATAAACTCACTGAGGCCTACTGAGGCCTGATGAGGCCCAAGGGTATTGGGTAGCCAGTAGGATCCACTTACTCCTCCTGCTGTCTGTGACTCATGGTACCATGCCTGTCTTGTGTAGTGCCACTCTGCAATCCTGGTGGAGTAAGCAGATTGAGTGATGATTGTTCTTCAAGCTGGGATTTATCACAATCTACAATGAATAATACTTTTTTTCTCCTCACTTCCCTGCACTAATAACTGTAGTAACTTTGTCATATTATTTCTAGTTTATTTTTAAAGAAATTAATTTTTTAAATTATGGCTATAGGTCAAGCCCTCATTAATGTTCTCCCATCACACAAAAAAAGAAGGTAACACATCTTTATGTGTGGGGAGGGATTGCACACGGTGGGTTTGCTACTAAACCACTTTAGCTGAGAACTTCCTGTATGTGGGAAGAGTTTAAGTAAACCCATGGGCATCCCTCACCGTGATCAGGTTGCTTTGGAACATGGACTTCTGGAGTGACCATAAGAGGTTTCACTGCCCCCATTAAAGCATGCTAAAATTGCATTAAAAGATATGAAAGCACAGAAAATGAAAACAGATAGAATGGTAGGTCAGTGACTTCATCATGTTTTTGGAAGATAAAAAATGGGTGCTTTGTGAGGTTGAGGCTGGGCATTCACTACCATCCATTGCATTTCAGTGACTGGAAGTCTAGAGCTAGAAATCCCCCTGCCCCAGGCTTCTGGGTATCAGCCCATGAGATCATTCCCAGGAAATTTGGAAGGTGGAAGGAAGATAGGCCCCTTCTTCCTCAAGCATGGTTATGGTTGCATTGGCTTAGACCAAGCTGAGCATTTGCAGTGGTCTCTAGTTCCCCAGCATGGAGCAGCTGTGATATGGCAACCTTTTCTGCAGTTTCCCCCTCTATTGATGTCTCTTCTATAAGAGGTGGTAGTGAAATTGACAGAGGAGGCCCACTGTTGACACTCTAGTCTTTTCAGTTGTTTTAAAAGCACCTAATTCTCTGTATCAAACCCCTTTGTATTTGCAATACCTAGCATGGTTTTTGTTCTGCAGACTATCTTTGATAGAAGTAGGAATCAATGAAAGATGTGTAAAATGTTTAGTGGAGAAAAATGAACAACTTCATTGAGACATTAAAGAATATGTGAGTAAGAAGGATGTTCCTGACTAGTAAAACTCAACGTGAGGAAGTTTGTTCTTATATTGATCTGTGGATTCAGGGCATCTCTAATCTAAATCCCCCAAAGAGTTTTTGGGGAAATGTGACATTCTAAAATGTTTAGGTAAATAAAGTCCTATTTTTCAAGAAGGGAGGAGTGAGCACATGCCTCAGTGTCAAGGCTTACTTTGCATTTGGCCCAGGGAAACACAAATTGACCAGTGGAACAAAAACACTGCCAGGAGCAGACCCAAAAAACTTGACATTCAACTGAGGTGGAATTACATACCATTAGGCAAAGGATAGACTCTTCAATACATAGTGTTGTGACAATTGGAAAAGAATAAAATTGGACTCCTAAAACACAACATACAGAAAAATTAGTTTCAGATTAATTAAAGAAAAGCTTCTAGAAGATAATATAGAATATCTTTATGATTTTGATATGGAAGGGTTTTTTGTTGTTTTTCTTTAAAAGAAAGGTGGCAGGAAGGAATGAAGGCAAACAGGCAGACAAGCAGGAAGAAAGAAGAGAAAATTTTATTTCCATTTTAGTTTGCACTAGTTCTTTTCCCTCCAAACTGGGACTGAACCCAGGTGTATGAGGCCTGCATCCGTCAGAGGCAATCAGCCTAACCACTGCTCCACCAGGACGTGTCAGAAAGAATATATTTTTAAGTCACAAAAAAAATGTTTAAAATAAAAGTGACCAGTTTTACCAAATTAAAATTAAGATTGCCTCTTTGTCAAAAAGTACCAGTAAAGAATATAAACAGAAAAGCCAGAGTGGTAAGATATTTCCCACACATGTAATCCTTTATAATCCTGTGAAGGACTATGACCCAACATATATAAAGAACTACACATGAACAAAATAAAGACATTTCACAGAAAAATTAACAAGAATGTTGATTTAAACACATAAAAGGATATTCAACCTCATTAATACTCTTAAGACTCCAGTGAGATACTATTTTACAAATAATTAGGTTGGTAAAAATTAAATTGTGTGACAAAACTAGGTTTTGGGAGGATGTGAAAGACTCGGAAATTTTATTTGTTGCTAGTGAGTTGGGTAAATTGATACACCCATATTGGAAAGCAGGCATTATCTTGCAAAGTTGAATATTCTCATATTCTGTGATCTAGGGTTTCCATTTTGGGAAACACTCGAGAACTTGTATAGCCTTGTTTATACTAATGTATTATGTAGAAACAACCCAAATGTGTCTGTTCACATGACAGAGTACTAATGACAAAAAGTGAATATTGGGTTCTTAGAGCGACATGGATGAGTCTTAAAAAACAGAATGTGGGCACACTCTGGTTACTTGATGGTTAAATCTGCCCGCAGACATCCCAAGGACCCGGGTTTGCACGCTGGGGCCTGGCGGGACAAGATGAACAAATAAATAAAAGGTATAAAAATGCTTCTTCCTCCCCTCTCTTCCTGCATGTTTCTGCTCACCATCACTCTTGCCTTTACCTTTCTTTTGAAAAAAGAAACCAGAATGAAAGTGCTAAAGGTAAGTGACCCAAAAGTACATATAGCACAGTCAAGACACAGACTGACCACTATCTTATTTACAAACACATAACATGTGATAAACTTAAAAAATAAAAAAAAGGCAAAGCAGTAATAAACAAAATTTAGGCTCTTGGTCACTGCTTGGTGGGGAGACAGAGGCATAAGACAGGGAGAAGCACTTCAGCGGCTACTTTGAGTTCTGAGTAGGGGGTGATGTTTTTCAATGATATTTTATTGTTATACTTTATAGCTTACAAAGGTATTACATGTATTCTTTGGACTATTTCAAATATAGTCTACCTTTTTCTTTCTTTGTAAGAAAAGCCAGTAGAGCGTGAAAAGTGATTTCACAAAGCAGAGAAATTATACCCATGCCATGGGTTTACTTGAGAGAACCATGGGAGATAAACCAAGCACTAAACCCACACTCCCAAAAGGCTTGGAACCTCTAAATAGTAAGAATGGTGGGCATCTGACATCAGAATGGAATATGGGCATGTGGAATTCTCTTTTACCACCCTGCTCTTTCGCATTGCTACCTGACCCTTTTCTCCCACGAGCAAAAAAGAGGTTTCTTTTCTAGACCTGCATTGTTCATTATGATAGTCATGAGCCACATGTTGCTACTGAGCACCTGAAATGTGGCTGTTTTCAACTAAGATGTACTGAAATATAAAATACACCATTAAATGTCAAAGATTTTGTACCAGAAAAGTAAAACATCTCATTAATATCCTTAATATTGATTACATATTGAAATCATAGTATTTTGAATGTATTTGGTTTAATAAAACTATTAAAATTAATTTCAGCTCTTATTGAAAAGTGACTTGCATTATATTTCTATTAGACAGCATTTGGACTTAAAGTCTATAAAATAAGGAGACAACAGACTCAGTAGAGGGGAGCCCTGGAGGTTGAAAATAGAGGAATTCTATATGGAGACAGGTGAGGCCCTGAACATATCTTCTGCCCTACTCACCAAATACACTGGCAAAAGGATTCTTTCCTGGGAAACTGGTGCTTCCTGGAAGAGGTAGAAGAGGTATATATATAAGGAACCACAGAGGTAGAGGCCTCCCAGATAAAAGGTTCATTTTCCCAATGAGGCTCCAACAAGTAGTTCACCTGAACACTACTGGTGCTCACAGGGCATGCTGACTTCCTTTCTCTTCAGCATGAAAAATAGCTAGGACTCTCTCACCTGTGGAAGAAATATCCACTAGAATGCTCACTAGACCCTGGACAAAGCATCTTAGGCCAAAAAGACCAGTACAGTGTGACCTGAGGTAGCCACCGCAGCTGTATATGACACTGGTTAAATGTTGGAGCTTGAACCAAGTGACTAGGCTAGTACCCAGGGCCTCTACCACTTACTCACTGTGGTCCTGAGGGCAGGATGCTTTTTCTTTCTAATTACAGGGAGAAAGAAGCATTTTTATTTAGTTAGTTATTTAGTTGTTTGGTGATCCACCCCCACCCCATCCCCAGGTTGTAAACTGAAGTCCTTTGCCTTTAACATGGTCCACAGCCCAGCCATCTCAGCTATCTGAGCCACAAGGGCACACCAGGATGCTCTTTGAGCATATTTGTCCTTTTCTGTTAGATGGGGAAAATAAGAATGTTTACCTCTTAGAATGTTGTGAGGCTTAAACAACATGATACATAGAAAGTACTTAGAGCAGAATAGGGCATGTGATAATTTAGCAAAATAAAACTGGAAACTCTAGACCCTCTTTCCCCTACAGATACATTAAAAAAGCAACTGGACACTGGCTAGAAAAACTTCTGGAATCTCTGGAAAATAATTAAACGTCTGCCTTTGCAAACACCACACAGCCACATAGACACCCATTCAAGAAAAAAGCCATGTTTAAAAGGGTAGTTGATGTTGGGTTGTAGTTGTCTTTGACCTATCCCCCCTAGGTGGTACAGCAAAGTCTGAAGGAAGCAGCAGCTCAGCTCCAAATTACTTGCCTCCAACATGCGGGAGCAGGGTGGTCTTATTTGCCACATTCTAATCTGCCTGGGCGTTGCCTGAAAGACTGATGTCTGTGCCAAGCTCAGATAGAGAAAAACAGCATATCTGTCTCAGGCTGGGAAAGCTGGGGAAAGTGGTACACAGCGCTCAGGAAAGCTGCAGGAAGACTGGATGCTGGGGCAGGG
The DNA here is from genome assembly GCA_004363575.1 of Solenodon paradoxus. Classification (NCBI taxonomy): domain Eukaryota; kingdom Metazoa; phylum Chordata; class Mammalia; order Eulipotyphla; family Solenodontidae; genus Solenodon; species Solenodon paradoxus. The sequence continues at coordinate 309,330 of RJWH01001614.1, read as the reverse complement.
ATGGGCCATGGGTAGAGGAGTTAACAAAATACCTTGAGACTTGAGCATGAAGGTGATACTCTGGGAAATGAAGTCATTCAAAAGCTGCTGAGTATAGTTAGAAATAAAAAAACATTTGCACATAGGCACAGACAAGATGGGTGTTCACAAAAGACCTGAGAAGACCTTAAGCTTTCATCCAGGACTGATCCTGTCTCAGAACAAACTGCAAATTAGTTAAGGTCTTCCCCCAATTCCAAACCAATCTACAAAGAGTGAGAGAGGTGGCTGTTTTTTTTCAAATGTCTAATTTTCAACGACAGCAATAAAAATCACAAGTATGCAAATTAAAAAATTTCCCCCTTTAGAGGAAGAAAATTAAATTGCAGAAATTATCCTTGAAGAAACAAACAAGTATCAGATATACTAGGCAAAGGCTTTAAATCTACTCTTAAATCTGTTGAAAGAGCTGAAGGAAATTAGGAAAACTATGTATGAACAAAATAAGTATCAACAAAGAAAAACCAGAGATACAATAACTGAACTGAAAAATTTGCTAAAGGAGCTCAGCAGTAGATTCAAACAGGCAGAAGACTAAGTGAACTTGAAAGCAGGACACTTAAATTGAATCTTTGGAACAAAAAGAATGAAAAACTATGAGCAGAGCCTTTGGGGACTTACAGGCCCAGCAACAAATAGCACAATACACACATTTTCCCTCAAGTGCACACAAAACATTTTCCAGGAAAAACCATCATGCAAAAATATAATTGCAATGGGATAAAACTAGAAATCAGCAGTAAAAAGGAAAAGTGGAACATCTACAAATAGGTGGTAATTCAACAACACACTCAAACATAGTGGCTCACAAAGAAATTACAAATGAAATTAGAAAATATTGAGACAGTAAAAGTACAACACATGAAAACATAATGGGATGAGGTAAAAACAGTGCTAAGAGAAATATGTAGCTATAAATAGTTTATTTTGGTAAAACCTCAAATCAACAACCTAACTTTACATCTTCAGAAAGCAGAGGAAGAAGAACAAACTAAAATCAAAGCTAGCAGAAAGAAAAAAATTGCGAAAAAAAAAATTGACAAGTGAGACTGACTTCTATAAAGAGAAAAGGCTCAAATAAGTTAAATGAAAGGTGAGACATTGCTACCAGTTTTCCAAAAATTAAAAGGATTATAAGAGAGTACTCTGAAGAACTGTACACCAACAAATTGAATAACCTAGGTGAAACGGATAAATTTCTAAAAGCACAACCTAAAAAATTACAGACTAGCGCCCAGCCCCTCCCCACCCTGCCCCCTGTGGAGAAGCAGTATATCCCAGTGTCCTATCCCAGGACCTGGGGGAACAATTAGGATAAACAACTAAACAGAATAAATGGAGTGTTTTTTCCTGTTCCTGCCTGCTTGCCTGCCTCTGCTCATCTTCATTCCTGCTTGCACCTTTTCTTAAAAAAGGAGAAAAAAAGTTACAGGTTCAGGCTGCTGAGATGCTTGTGTGCAGACAATATAAAGCTCAAGAACCCTCAAGGACCCTGCTGGGTTGAAAAACCAAATGAACAACTAAATAAATAGACGCTTTTCCTCCCCTTCCATGCTTCTTTCTCCTCTTCAAAGAAAAAGAAAAAGAAAAATTGTAGACTATTATCTCATGAACAATGATGGAAAATTCCTAAACAGAATACTAACAAATATGATTCACTAACAATGCAGGGGGGCGGTGGGAACCATTTAATCTTGATGCAGAAAAAGCATTTCACAAAATTAACTTATTTCATGACAAAATACTCAATGAGCAAGGAATAGACAGGAACTACTTAAATACAATTAAGGTTTTTATGAAATACCTACAACTAACTTCATACTCAGTGGTCAAAGACTGAAAACTTCCTCTTAGTTCAAGAACAAGACAAGAATTTCCTTCTATGGAAGTTCTAGCCAGAGTAATTAGATTATAAGATAAAGAAATCAGAATTTAGAAAACAAAATTGTCCCTGTTCGTATGTGACTTTTTAAGGAAATTTGCAAGCAGGAATGAAGGTGAGCAGAGACAGACAGGCAGGAAGAGAAAGGAAGAAGCATTTCTGTTTATCTTGGTTTTTATCCCGACCCCAGGTTTTGAACCCCGGTCTTTTGGATGTGTGGCCTGCACTCTAGGCCAGGGCAGCTGACAAATTTGCTATTTCACTAGGGTGTACCGCCAGGCATTATTTTTATATGTAGAAAATCCTAAAAGGTTACAGAGAGGAGAGAAGAGAGAGCTCTCAAGAGAACACTAATGAAATAATTTAGCAAAGTTGCAGGATACAAACCCAGCACACAAATATCAGTTGTGTTTCTATATACTAAAATGGACAACCTGAAAAGGATATTAGGATAACTATTTACAACAGCATAAAAAGAATAAAATAAGAATAAATGTTACCAAGGAGGCCAAAGGTTTATACACTAAGACTATAAACGCTGCCAAAGAATTTAAAGACACAAGTGCAAAGACACCCTGTATTCATAGACTGGCAGGTATAGAAAGATGTCAGTACTCAATAAATCTACAGATTTAGTGCAGTCTATCAAAATGCCAGATATTTTTTCCAAAATAGGAAACTTTTACTTAAAATTTATGAGATACCTAAGGACTTGAAAATAGCCAAAACATTTTTTTCTTTTTCTGTGGTTTTTTTTTTTTTGTTTTTTTTTTTTTAGCCAAAATATTTTTGAATAACAAAATTGGAAATCTCACACCTCCTAATTTCAAAATTTACCACAAAACTATAGTAATCAGTGTGGTATAGGACTGGCATAAAAGCAGACATATAAACCTATGAAATTGAGTAAAAAGCCCAGAAATAAACCTTCACGTGTATGGTCAGATTAACTTCTGCAAGGGCACCAAGACTGTTCATAGGGGGCAAAGACAGTGTTTTTAGTGAATGGTGCTGGGAAAACAGGACATCCAGTATAAAAGAATAAAGTTGAACCTTTACTTACTGATAAAAATAATTCAAAATTAGTCAAAAGCCAAAGATGGAGCATACCTTGGTGGTTTAGTGGTTAAACCTGCTGCCTCTAACTGGCACATACCACATACATCCCAAGGACCCAGGAACCATCAAGATGAGCAAATAAATAAAATGCTTCTTCTTCCTCTCCCTGCCTGCCTGCTTACCTTCACTTCTGTCTGCACTTTTCCTTTAAAACAAAAAAATCAAAAAACTAAACATGGTGCAACCCTGTGGCTCAGGTGGCTAAGCTAAAGGCCATGGATCTGGTTCAAGATTTGGGGCTAAAGGCAGGAAAATAACAACACAGACTTCTAAAGGTAAGAGCTAAAACTCTTAACTCTTAGAATGAAACAGGAGATAAGGTTCATGACAATGGATTTGCAGTGTTTTTTTTTTAATATACCTAAAACTTAAGTAGCAAAAGAAAAAATAGATAAATAGGACTACCATGAAATTTAAAAAATTTTGTGCCTTAAAGAAGCATTCAACAGTAAAATGCTGCCTATGGAGAGGAAGAAAGTATTTGCAAATCATAAAATCACTAAGTTAATATTTAGAATATGTAAAGAACCTCCACAACTCAACTCCAAATACAATCTGGTTTAAAAATGGCCAAAGGACTTGAATTTATCCAAAGAAGATACTCATATTGATTTACTATGATGTCTAACTTAAACCTACATAACATTATAATGAAATGTTCCTTTAATAAAATTTGATTTAAAAAAATTAAATAAAAAAATACCCAAATGGCCAAAAGCACACAAAAGATGCTCAGCACCACTAATCATTAGGGAAATGCAAATCAGAACCATGGGCTGTCAGCTCACACCCATTTGTATGGCTGATATAAAAACAAGACAAAATAGTGCTGGTGAGGATGTGGGAAAATTGGAACCTTGCAGACACTTGGTGGGATTGTAAAATGGTGCAGCCGCTATGGTAAACAGTATGGTGCTTCTTCAAAACTTTAAAAATGGAAGAATTGCCATGGGATCCAGCAATCTCACTTCTGAGCATATAATGAAAGAAATGAAGCATGATCTGAACTGTGCACTCAAAAGTAGTAAAAATTTTATGTTTTATATATTTTGTCACAATTATACACACTCAGTCTTCTAAACAGTAACATAATACTGTGAAAGGGAAAGATTGAGCAAAAAACCGAACTCTTAAAAACTCCAGAAACTGCAATAGGTGATTATTACTTTAAACAAAAGAGAATAAAAGCAGGAGGGAAGGAAGTTAACAAGGGAGTCATACAGCTTTGTAGTAGAAAGACACATTTTTAAAAGAGAAGCTACCTCCTCATGTAATTGTAGACCATAGTAATGCAGAGGCCACCAAAACCTCCAAAAAGGAAAAACATCACAGTGAAAGGGTAGGAATCAGAATGACACAAGAGTTTAATGGCATTGGTGTAAGGGAATGGTAAGGCAACTGCCTAGATCTGAAGAGGAACGGTATCTAATTAAAAAATGTAGTTGTAGCTTTATTCAAGTTATTTTATAAGACTTATTTGAAAAACAAAACAGGCACACCCTGGTGAAGTATTGTTAGGTCAGTTGCCTCCAAAGGCACGCAGTCCATGTGCACCCCAAAGATCTGGGTTCGTGTCCAGGATTTGGGAGGAACAACCAATGTGAACAAATAAAAATATAATAAATGCTTCTTTCTGCTCTCTTCTTGCCTGCCTACTCGCCTTCGTTGCTACCCACGTCCTTCCTTTAAAGAAAAACAGCTCCTCTTCAGTTTCTTACTTCTCAGATTGAGATTATTTTAGCTATTTCATTTGTTACTTATCTGCGCATCTCTAAATTCCGTGCTTTTTAAGGCATTCTCTTGATTTTCCCCAAACAAGGCCACCGACTCCTCCGTCTTCATCTCTCAGTGCTACTCCTGGCGCTGGACCATCAAGATGAATCCATTTCTGTTTTACTGGCACAACCTTTTGTTTCTGGCCCCAAAATTGATTTTGTTTTGGTAATAACTTTATTTAATTCACATACCATACAATTCACTCACTTAAAATGGCTTTTGAAATGTTTTTTTTAGAATTTTTATAGTAATGCTATCACTATTGTAGAACATTTACAGAACAGTTATATTATTCTACTGACTAATTATGAAATTGATTCTCTGTTGGGAAGATGAGTAAGAGTATATAAGTTATTGTACTCTGATAGAGTAGCAGTTAGGTCAATTGCCTCTGAAGGAGCACAGGCCATATAACCCTGGGTTCGAGTCCCAGGTATGGGTTAAATAACCAGTGTCAACAACTAAATAAAAATATAATAAAATACTTCTTCCTGCTCTTTTCTTGTCTGCCTCCTTGCCTTCATTCTGTCCTCCATTTTACCTTTAAAGGAGGAGGGAGGGGAGGAGGGAGATTCACAATCTAGTGGGAAATACCATTAGGAATTTGCAATTTTCAGACTCTCCTATGTTAGAAATCCTGTTTGGTAAGCAATAATTGACTTACTGTCATTTGAGTTGTACCACCATTCTAAATCTGTTTTTGGTCTAAACTAAGAAAAAGTGATACGTGTTCTGACAACTTGGAGTGCTGAAGGCATTCAAATCTGTCTTTCCCTCTCCTTCACTCAGAGGTTCAAGCTCATCTGGATCCTAATGTTTTCAGTTTTGAGAAACATATGTTAGAATCACTCACATTTTGCCCTTTCTTCGCAAGTAATCATTTCTGGCCAAACACTGTTGGGAAGCAGTCATGCCACTGTCTACCCTTGCTCAGATTCTCTGGTTTCCAGGCTCTCCAGCCGCTCCCACCCCTGTGCCCCTCAGCTCTCACCGTGAAGCCTGGGCAAAGGAGCAGAAGGCATGCCTCATATCCTGGTGGAGCTGGAGGCTGGGATGCACATGGCTGCCCTACATCCCACAGTCACACAAGGCCACTCTGCCTGAGGAGACAGGTAGAGACAAGCTTTGGGTGCCCAAGCTGTAAGGCAGGCAGTCCTGTTGACTTAGAGAAAGAGGAGGGCCCACCTCTCCTTATGTCTTATGTTCTGAAGGAGGTCTGTAACACTATTGAGCTTGCTTTCCCACCTGTAAATCTCTTCTCTTTCCTTGTTTTTCTCTGTTGGCTCCTTGCCACACATCTCCTTCCATGGGATCCTATTCTGTCTTTGCCTGCCAGAGCTACTCTGAAGTCTTGGTGCAGAATTTGAAGAGAGAAGAGCACCCAGAGCCACTCATGGTGCCAGGAGCACTCTTTCAGGCTGTTGGGTGGGCTCGTGATTGGGTTTTGCACTTGGCCTTGTCCCTGGTCCAGTTACAGCAGTTGCTGGATGGAAGAGGGGGAGGGTCATGTTTTGTTCACTCTTGGCTTCCACATGCCGATGATAGTGTGTGGCACACTGAGATTGTGGCGGTAGGTTGCTCCTTTGGGTGTCTGCATCCTGAAACTGGTGCTCTGGAACTGGTTGCACACACATCACTTCAGCTGTGATTATTGCACACTGCCATCTGGCCCTGTGGGTCTTCAAAGGAAGCTCTTTCTTGCCAGAGATGGTCCTGAGAGGCCTGTACCCGTGCTCATCCTGAGTTCTGCCTCCACCCAACGCCCATCTCTAGGCTCTTCCCCAGAGCACTCAGGAATTCTTTGTCCTCAGAACCAAACCCACAGCCAACTCCTTCACCCTCTTGCTTGCAGAGGCCTGTGTCTGTGCTGGTGGGTTTCCACGTGATCAAATGGGTGTTGAATAAGTGAGGGAGGAGTGATGGGTGTGGGCATTTGGATATGAAGAGGAATGATGGAAAAGAGTACTCAGAATTGCCACCGGAACCAGAGAAGCCCGCTCAGCAAAGTAGCTTCCTATTTACCACTTGGCTTTCTTGTTACTTTCTTATAGTTCACCTCTGGCTCCTCCCCTCTCGCAGGCTATTGATGGCCTCACTGCAGCAAATAGCAAGGCCCAGGTAATCCATCAGCAGGGCTCCCTTGGGTTACCATTTCTTCACTCCCTCTCTGCCCTAGAGTCACCTAAGCAGTTCGGCACATCAAATACCAGGTGGGGAAGAGGTTGGCATGCCGTGAAAACACAGGTCTTGCTCATTAGAGCAAACAGAAGGGAGACATGAAACTTAGGCATAGGAAACATGCTTTAGCCTCACCCCAGTTTGTCCCCAAGTCAGTCCCTGACCCTCCTGCTTCTGGCCTTGCCCAGGCTGTGCTGTGGATGGATTTCTTCAATTCTTATAATCCCCCTGATTCAGTTTCCTTCCATTTCCCTTTCTCTTACCTTTGTCCTAAGTCTGTGGTCCTCGGAAACCTAGTGTGGGCTTTCTGCTCCTTTGCCTGCCTCTCAGTGGGGTGGGGGTGGGTGCTTTGTAGTACTGCCATTATCGGAGCTGCCAGTCTCATCCTCAAAGCTTTGGTGCTCCATCCTTGAGTGCTGATGTCACCCGTCCCAGGGCTGATGTGTGAGGGGTCAATCAACGATGTGGCGGCAACTGTGAGGTTACATTGGCGTTAAGGTGGAAACGGTCTTGAAGATGCTTCTTGAGGTCTTTGCATTTGCTTTGTGTTGAGCTCACATCAGTCACTGGCAACACACTATTTTAAAATGATTTACAGTTAAGGTGCCTGATCCCCATCATGTGCTTGAGAAAAAGCTATGAAAATATTCATACTGTGGGGGCAGGAACCAAAGCTGCTAGGGCTCAACTTGCCCAGGATCTCAGGAGGAATTCAGGAACACAGAGCTTTGTATATAGTCTAGCCTTTTATAGAGCAATGAAAAAAATGCAAACAACCTAAACTTTGAATCATAGGGGGATTATGAGAATTGAAAAAAATCCATTCACAGAATACTGTAGCCATTACAAGTAATGTGCTTAAGTCTATTTATGAACATAGAAAGCTGTTTATAGCCCTGAGCTTGCCAAGCATATCATAAAATAGGATGTTTAATTTTATTCCAGTATTTTCAAGGATTTTGTAGCAAAGAGACTGGAAGGGCATACATTAAGAAAGCTTTTTTTTTTTTAAGTAAGGTACAGGTAGGGAGGAAGGTGAACAGAGGCAGGTAGGAAGATAGAGGAGGAAAAAGGATTTTAATTATTTTATGTAGTTCATCTTGGTTGTTCCCTGGCCATGGGTCATAAACCCTAGTCCTTGGGATGTATGTGGACTGCATCTAGGAGACTTAACCATAAATCTATCCACACGCTCCAATAGAGTAATAGTTTTGGTGTACTTTGGCAGTTTAGCAGTTAAGTCTGCAGCCTCTGGCTGGCATAGTCCACATACATCCCAGGGCTCACATGAACCTGGGCTCACCACCTAGGGCAGTGGCAGCATGTGGGGCGGTGGGTAACAGCCAAGATGAACAGCTAAATAAAAATAAACACTTCTTCCTTCTCTCTCCCTGTCTGCCTGCCTGCCTGCCTGCCTACTTACTTACTTACCTTCATTCCTGCCTGTATCTTTCCTTTAAAAAAAAAATTAGTAAACGATAGTAATGGTTTATGTGTTGTCTTTTTAAACTTTTGTATATCGTAATATTTCATGTTGAGTATTTTTATTATTTTATAAGAAGAAAATATTGTTAAATAAAATCGGTATCAGAGTCAATAACACTAGCAGAACCCGAGAAGCTAGAGAAGCTTCAGTACAGTAGTAGGGAGGTTAGGGGCCCTGGAGACTGCCCAGCCCATACCATGCCCACTTCAATGACTCAGACCCAAGTTTGCTGAGCCCCATCATCATAGTGCCATCTAGAGGCATACCAGATCACTTGCAGGTGTCTGGGTTTTTTAGTTTTTTTGACGTAAAGAAGGTAGAAGAGAAGGAAAGCATTTTTTAAAAAGAGGAAGAAGGCAGACAGAAGGCAGGAAGGAAGCTAGAGGAAGAAGAAGCATTTTTTGAATGTAGTTGCTTCCCCAAGTCATGGGCTGCAAACCTAGGTCTTCGAGCTATATATAGATTGTGTCCCAGGCACAGACTTAACGACTAAACTACTAGGGTGCTCTAGAAGTATTTTTATTTCATTTTTTTTCCCTCCAGTTCTCAGCAGTAAAACCTGGGTCCTTGGGCTTTAATAGTGTCCACACCCCAGCTGTCTTTCACTTGAGCCACCAGGGCACACCTTGGGTGTCTGTTTTGTTTGTGCAGCAGTGCAGACAAAGCTTATCCTCTGTCCTGACCTTGCACCTGTCTTTCACTGTGCACCAAGGTGACCCTCTATGTGGGCAAAGTGGTGACCCTGGAGAGACATTGCCTCTGATTTTCTCCTGCTCTGTGTTTTGAGTAAATCTCCTTACTTCTCTGATTCAGCTCTAATCTTGTGGGAGGGAGGAAAGTGGTTCTCTTCTCGCAGGGACTTGGAGATCACTAAAGAGTAGTGCTGGTGGAAGGACTGACCTGTAAAATTACTATTAGACCATAGTATACATGAAACTAGAATTCTTTTTCAGCTTCCAGTTCACATTTCCAGCCATGCATTGAAGCCTAGAGGGCCTGTGCCAGGCAGGAATGTACTAAGCTTCTGGCCTTGAGGCTCTGAGAGGGACAGATAGTAACTCAGCCCAGTAACAGCAGAGCAGAGGAGGGTTGTTATTGTTGCTTGGGGAGGCTGCCGGGCATCATGGGGCATGGGTAGTGTGGGCACTGCACTCTGGAAGGAATTCTCATGGTGAGGGAGCAGCTGAGATGTGTTCAGCAGGAATGGCTGGCCTGCGCTGTGTCAGCAGTAGCCTGTTTGGAAATGTGACACATCTTATTTCATACTAGCAATAGAAAAATGGAGACCTCCATAGGCATAATTTCAGTAAGTACATGTGACCCACTTGGGAAGGGCAGTGTTTATACAGTTCTAAAGAAAAGCTGAATAAATGGAATACATGCTACTCTTAACTCAGCACTGGACCTGGAGAGCTGCCCATGACTGTCAGCCTCACTGCTGCATGAGCAGTGCATATAGCTCCTTTCTCTTTTTGCTTTCAGAAGTCACTGGGGAGACGCGTCCTTACGGGAAGGAGGCTGTGGATCCAAGGCAGGGCCGGACCCGCGGTGGTGACCCCACGCACTACCACTCAGTGAATGTGGCACAGCCCGTTCGCTTCAGCAGTAAGTTGCAGACCTGCCCTGTTGATGACGTCTTGGCTGTGCGAAGGGTGTGCCTCCTAAAACAGCCCTTCATGGCAGCAAGTAGATCTCATCGTCCCATGAGTGAGACTGTGTGGTAAACCTCTCCACCTCTAAAGATGACCCAGCCTGAGTGGTGAAGCTGTGACTTACACCCAGGTTTGGGAACCAAGCTGCTTGTTTTCACTAGTGACTACCTTTTGGGACTGGACTATGCCAGTGCTTTTGTAGATGGAGAAACAGGTCCCAAATGTTAGGGGTGGGAAGATTCTACCTCCATTTGTTTAATTTTTTTTAAAAGTAACTAATCAATTCCTATGGCATTAGATTTAAAAGGAGCATAACAAGATTAAGCAAGACTGAAAGGCAGAAAAACCACAGCTGAAACCCCCTCCTGACAAACATGCTTAGGTATGAGGATAGTTGTAGTTCAAGGAGCAGCAACAAACTGCAGTAGGACTTAGGGTTGTTTTGCTCCTGGACCTCGGAGTCAGTTAATCATCACCCTGAAGCTGCTCAACGCTAGGAGTTCCTTAAAGGTCCCTCATGCCCTCGGGGGGCCCCCACTGCTTCCCACAGCTTGACCCAGTAGGGTCAGCACTCCCCAGCCAGAGGAGACTGCAAGCTCCTCAAGGGTTCCTATAGCCAGGATGTCTCACAAGCCCTGGGAGTTCACACCGCTGCTCCAGGACTCGCCCTGGAGGCCCCTGTTCTCAGGAGCTCCCCATACACTCTCTTCATCACTTAACTGTTTTCTTTTGAACAAGTAATACTTCGACTTAACATAATAATTCCAAAAGTTTAAAAGATTAATAAAAAGATAAGGAGCCAATAAGTAGTAATGTTCCCTCCCTCTGTTGTCCCCAGATACCCAGCCTCTGGCCCCAGTGAGTTTTCTCCAGGCCCATCCAGAGGTTGGGGGAAGAATGGAACAGGAGCCCGACCTGAAGTCGGGCAGAGCCTTTCTGCCACATGCTGAGTGGGCAGGTGCTGTGCCTCTGCTTGGTTGCCTTCACGGCTGCTTCCTGGTCTATCATGAGGAGCCTTCCAAGTACACTGCCTGTTGAAGCAGTTATTCCTTCTGGGCAGGTGGCCGCCCGCTATCTCTTGGCCTGCCGCCTCAGCTCAGGCCAGAGCTGCTCTTCCTGTAATCTCTGTTCCTTTGTTAATGAGTCTCACGTGCATACTCTAAATAATGAAAACATCAGATGCACACTTTAAACCTGTATAATGTTGTGATGCAATGTTCCTTCAATACAATTTTTATTTAAAAAACATAAGCCAACATATGAGCTGCATATATTTAAAACAAAACGAAACACCAACATCTAGTAACAGATCATTGTTCTTATCAATGCTATCAGACAGCACCAGGCCTTCCTGACCTGAGGGTGAATTGAACTGGAAAGAAGACCTCTGGCCCACCCTGTCTCATTGAGATGCTGGCTCCAACTGGCTACCCAGCTTCTAACCCACTAGAGAGCCACTTGGGCCCACAATCTCAGTGACTCTCAGCTCTGAACTCCTGAGCTTCTATCTTAGGGAGTGCTGGCCAGCCACCCTGGTAATCAGAAAAGGAGGAGCATGTAGGCTGGGGACATGACTTGATGGCAGAGTGCCTGAGAACCAGGTGCCAAGGCAGCCAGGCAGTGCAGGCAGACTGCCTCCTTGCTCATATCTGGCAGGCTCACCGGGGTGGGGGGTGGCCAGCATAGGCAGTTAGGCTGTCCTGTCAACCAGTCTTAATCAGAGAATGATTTACATAAGTGAATTCAGCAGCCAGTCATTGCTGTCAAGTAAAGACCTTGCAGAATGGTGAGGAACTATCCATGAGGTTGAGTCTGTATGGTAGGGACACCGAGCATTTCACAAAGTTGTAGTCTTAGAAGTGAGCTTCTCCCCTTAAGCCGCCATCACCCTATTTCTCTAGGGTGATAGTTGTGCTGTCCCTAATGCAGCTTGTGTCATTCTGTTTTAGAGTGAGGATCCTAATTTGGGGGACAACTCCCCTTCTGTCCTTCATGTTTCCTAGGGAAGTGCCCGACAGGGTGGCACCACTATGAGGGCACGGCCAGTTGCTACAGGGTCTACCTGAGCGGGGAGAACTACTGGGACGCCGCACAGACCTGTCAGCGTGTGAATGGCTCCCTTGCCACCTTTTCCACTGACCAGGAGCTGCGTTTCGTCCTGGCCCAGAAATGGGACCAGCCAGAGCGGAGCTTCGCTTGGCAGGACCAACACAAGTAAGTCCTGGGCGGGGTCCCATGCCCACTGAGCCACCTGTGACACTCATAGGCATAGTAGTCAGTGTCTGGGGAAGGGCAGCCCCATCCAGTGGGAGAAAATGCTCACTTTACATCTCAGTCAATGATGGACAACATATGACTGTGGTCCCTATACAGGTGTGTAAGGTAATTTAAATATTTTCAAATAAAAGTAAATTTTAAAAAAATACGATGCAATCCAATATGTGAGTTGCATATATTTAGAACAAAACAAAACAGCAGCATCAGACGGTATGGGGCCTTCCTGACCTGAGGGTGGGTTGACCTGGAGAGAAGACATCTGACCCAGCTATACCTGGGGCTGTACCATCTAGGTTTATATAATTTCACTTGGACAGTCACATAGTGTCAAGTCCCCAGCAGATTTCCCAGACTCTTTCTCCATTGTTTTGCCATGTATGACTAGAGATTCGGGGTTTAGAATGGACACTGGGATGGGATCGGGGGGTTTGGAGTGGCAGAGATGGTTTGCAGCCTTGTGGGTTGCTCTGCCACTGTGGGTTCAGCTTTAGTTTCTGTGGGGTCCCAGCTTGGGCTGGATGGGGAAGATGCTCAGGGTGAGGCCTCATGGGCTGGTGTGGGTTTCTTCCAAGAAAGTGGGCTCTGCCAGATGCTGTGCTCCCAAGGGTGACCACATGGTTGGGTACACACTAGCTGGGAATCCAGGCAGTCTGCTCTTGCCCCCAGGCTCAGTGGCATCTCCCAGGCATAGCATTTGGGGGCCAGATATGTGCTGAGGCCTGTGATGTATTGCCACATCCACACTGCCAGCGGCAGGTGTCGGGGAGTCACAGAGGTTGCCTTCTGGCCAGCCCATACTCCCTGCCAGTGATGGTGAAGGTTGCCACACTGCTGTGGGAGGGGGTGATCCTCCACAGGTGAGAGAGAGCCTTCATTTCAAGACCTGAGGTGGATTTTGGCTCCACATATAATGCCCCAGAACACTGGCAAAAGAAGCCACTCTGTTTGTCCTGCAATATAGTGTAAGAAAGCTGACTCCTAGCTCACAGGGTTACTGCAAATCTATGGAGAAGAAAGTGGGCTCCGCCCTACATGTGGGAGAGTGCCCCATCTCCTCAGAGTGGGGGAGTGTGTGCACTCTAGGCTGAAGGGACAGTGTGCCACTGTGCCAGGGCTCTCCTGGGGGCAGTGGACCTGCCAACTGGTAGCTCCAAGACTGAGCTGACAAGCTGGGATGAGAGGCACACACTCAGCAGGAACCTGTGGCCAGGTTGGTGTGTCTGCCCCTTACTCATGATGTGCGAGCACTGGGGACACACTGCAGGTGGGGCAGCCAACTCTGAGCAGGAGACCCAGTAGGCGACCACACACATGGTTTTACCCAACATGATAGTTAATGCAGGATTTATTTTTCATTGAGACATAGCTCATAACCATAAAATCTACTCCTGTAGTGCTTACTGTTACATGGTTTTAATATCATTCAGTTGTGTTCACAGGTTAGTCTTAGAATGTGAAAATGCTATCTGTTAACATCAGCTGTTAGAAACATTCTTGGCAAGCATTAAACAAGGTAAAACTTCCTGATCTGTGGATTTGTTTAGAATTTGAATGCATTTTATTAAAATTAAGCATCAAAATTTAAAAATCATAATTAATGCTTTAGAAATTTGATCTTTTAAAAGTCTGTATCACCATTAAAATACACACGAGGGTTCATGACTTCTTGTCATGCTGAGATCTCCCTGTATTTCTGTCCATCTGCAGGTTGTGGGTTGGTTATCAATATGTCATTACCAGCCGAAATCACTCCTTAGAAGGTCGCTGGGAGGTAGCATTCAAAGGTAAGCCTTTCCGGTCTTTTAGAAGAGTGGTTGAGTTTGAAACTTGAGGGAACATCATCCTGCTGGGGTGATGTTGATGGGGTCTCTCACTCTCGCTTATCGTGCCTGGCAGGCAGGGGTGCCTGGTGCAGGTGCAGACGGCGTGGAGAGCAGAGGACCTCAGATGGGTGGCCACCGTGGGGCCAGCCCCCGGGTCAGATCAGTCTCCAGATCTCCCTGGAACCCAGGGCTGCTTATCATTTGGTCAGATTTCTAAATTATTCCTCTTCCTTTTAAAGTTAAGGACTTTAACTGGGGCATAAAAATGAAGAAAGTGTGTAGCTGACATGGGCCAAAGCTGGAAGGACAAACTTTCTAGGCAGAGGAACTCAGTTAGAATCCAGAACTTGAAGGAGAGCTCTGAGTTAAAAGAGATTATGTGTGTGGTGCGTGTGCATGCGCTGCCCAAGGTAACTTAAAGGAAAGGTGAGTGAGTGAGCAGCTGAGCTCTGGGTCCTGGCCTCCTTCCCTGCCTGCCTAGTAGCCCTGATGGTTCCTGGCTATGCCCTCTCTGCATGCTCCCCACCATGTCCCTAGTCAGAACCCCAACACTCCTGCACTACCAGACTGGGCTGCGAGGTAGTGTGATCCCCAGCTCCAAAGGCAGGAGCTGAATAGGTGACATAGCTGGGAGGGTATCCTAGGGAGTCTGTTTTTGGAGTTCACCTGGCCAGTTGATGCTCCTGGTGAGCACTGGAGCCATGATTCCCTGAATAGAGCATATTCTTGGCAGGTGCAGTGGGGTAACTTTTGGAGCCCTCTGTTTATTAGTTGTTACTCTGGTGGTCCCTTGTTTCCCTCTATTTATTTGTTTTATCCATACAAACTCATGCATTTTAATCCGTGTTATAAGCCATCACTTCACCCTCCATGTATTTGCTTTATTTTCAACCATCACCAGTTTAGTGCCATCATATGTGGGCTCCTCCTTGAACTTTTTAGAGCAGGCCCAGGGCCCACAGCTGTTCTCAGAGGACTCACGTGAGGTCACCAGTGACCAAATGCTGTCACCACAGTACCAGCCTGCACTCAGTGAGTCACAGGCTTTTTGATTGATGGTCTAGTTTAGGGGACCTTGGTGCCCGTGAGGACCTCACGATTCCTATGTTGGTGTTATGTTGTAATGGTGGTCCCCGTGTGATCCTTACAGGTTCTTCCGAGGTGTTCCTGCCCCCAGACCCCATCTTCGCCTCAGCTATGTCTGAAAGCGACAGCATGCTCTGTGCTCAGCTGCAGTGTTTTCACTTCCCCACACTCCTCCACCATGACCTGCACAGCTGGCACGCCGAGAACTGCTATGAGAAGTCTTCATTTCTGTGCAAAAGAAGTAAGCCACGTCTCCTCTAGTGAGCTGTGAGGAAAGGGCCTTCTCAGGAGAGTGTGACTTTCCCATTTCTGAACCTTCTGGAGACCTGTGGGCTTGGCACTCACAGTCCCTGTTGTGTAGCAGTGTAGGAGTGCTCCTGGTCGCAGATATCTCAGGGCAGCAGCCTGGCCTTGATGATCTGAGTGGCCCACTATTCAGCACGATGACCTGGTAGCAGTGGACATCTCTGAGCCCACATTTCTCTTTCCCAGGATAGAGGTGATCACTCCTGCCCTCTCATCTCAGTGTTGGTAGGAGACTGAATGAATGATGACCAAAAGACTCCCTAGTCGAGTGGTGTCTTGGAACTTCTGACTCCTTGGTCACCTCACCATGCTCTCCAGGATTCCTCTGTGATCCCTGCTGCTTTCTGCCCATCTGGACTGACCCACATCTACATCAAGATCTTTTCCAGTTTCAGAGGTTTGCAGTGCAGTTGTGCCAGCTGAAGGCAACAGTCCCTCCATTACCTAGTCCTCCCTGCAGTGTGGTGGAGGGTGGAGTAGGTGACAGCAGTGACCCAACTGGTTTGGACCATCACTCCCTTCCCTGCTGATTTGCTGTGGGTCTCATAGAAGTCTGAGCTTGCTTCAGCACTCTGTTTGACTCATGGCCTTTTGTCGATCCCGTATCAATACCCTACTATTTCTTCTCAGAGCTTTGTGATAAATTCTCTGATGGTAGCATCCTTGCCTCATTAATTTTTTTATTTTTTAAAGGAAAGTGCAGTCAGGAATGAAGATAGATAGGTGAGCAGGTCAGAAAAGAGAGGAGGAAGAAGTATTTTTATTTATTTTTATTTTAGTTGTACACCTTGTCTCTGCCCCAGGATGCGAATCCAGGTCCTTGGGATGTATGTGGACCATGCTTGGCCAGAGGCAAAACTAACCGCTTTTCCACCAGAACACATGGGTATCTGTTCTTAACCATTATGTTGCTATTCTTGGCCTTTGTCTTTTCTGTATGAATTTTAGAATCCGTTTTCTGAACTTCCTTAGTAGTTCTCTTATTTGGTGGTGTCTTGTAGATTTTCTATGTAAATGTTCTTGTGTCTTCTTTCAAACCTGTCTTTTTATTTCTTTACCTTTTTTTCATCATTGTTATTTTTTTGCTAAGGTCTTCAGTAAGATTAGAACTTAAAAGGGAATGTTTTCAGTGTTTTAGCATGAAATATATTCTCTAGAATTTAGAAGATAGTTTTTTTTGAGAGGAAAGAAGGGAGAGGAAGAAGAAGCACTAGAAAGGGAGAGAGGGAGGAAAAAGGAGTGAATGAAGCACTTTTATTTTTTTTGGGGGGGGGCGGGGTTGGTTTATTTGTTTTTGGTTGTTTCCTCCTGCCCCAGATAGCAAGCCTGAGTCCTTGGGCTTTATATGATCTACACCCCAACCGCCTGCCTATCACTTCAGCCACTAGGGCAAGGCAGAAGATACTTTGATGAGGTTAGGAAGTGCCCTTCTATTCCTAGTTTGCTGGGAAGTTTTACATTATGAAATGTATTGGTTTTGTTAATTTTTTATTGTTTGGACTTTATTTACTATTTTGCAGTACTCTTTTGTTTATTTTACATTACATGATTTTACTATTTCGTTTTTGGTTCTTTAAAAATTTTGTTTTGTCTTGTCATTTCCAAATGTATTTTAGGTTAACAGATTTTCTGATGTTAAACCATCCTATGGTTTTGCGTTTATATGTTGCTAACTTTTAGTTTGCTGATATTTTATTCAGGATTTAAACTCTTTAAGAAGTCAGCCTGACCTGTTAAGTTCCCTTTTTTGTCTACTCCTTGACTAGATTTGGTATCACTTTTATATTTATGAAATTAATTGGGAAACAATCTCTTAGGTTGTCTTAGATCAGTTTGTATAGGCCGGAAATGATCTCCTTGAATTTTAATATAGCAACCTCATGGGGTCTCATCTGGGTCTAGGGGCTGGAGAACTTTGTAACTTTTTAAATAATTTCAAACTTGGAAAAATTCTAAGAATGATACAAGGAACTTCCTTTTATAAATCCTCTACACAGACTCATCAGTTATTTATATATTTTGCTACATTTTCATTCTTTCTCTCCATATTTTTTCTGAACTACTTGAGAGTAAATTAGAGACTCTGTACCCTTGAGACCTAAATATGCAATAGGATTAGTTTCCTTTTGGTGATATTATTATACACATTAGATCTCTTAGTGCTACAAACCCAGCAGTACATTGTTACAATCATTGTTTGCCATTTGCATTCATCTCCTAGCTCTGCTGCTTTGTTCCCACACATCTCCTTTGTGCTCTTATTGTCAACTATATTATACACATATTTCATTTATATATTTTATAGATCCAACACTACATTATACAGTTGCTTTTTAAATCAGTTCCAGGATTAAATGAAAAAAAAAAAACACGTGTACAGTCATGCTTTAGAGATACTATGGGTTCCGTTTTAGACCTTCTCAATAAAGCAAGTCACACAGTTATTTTTGTTTCCTAGTGCATACAGAAGTTATGTTTACATTATACTGTAGTCTCTGTATATGCTTTACTGTTCTGTGCGATAGCATTGTCTTAAAAAAGTTGTACATGCCTTAATTAAATGTGACAGAGATACGAGTGATCGTATGCTGTTGGAAAATGGCATTGATAGGCCTGTCCGGTGCACGGCTGTCACTAACCTTCAGTTTGTAAATGCAGTATCCACAAAGTGCAATAAAACATTTTATGCCTGTACTATCTTGTTGGTTCTGTTTGTGTGGATTCATATTACTATATGATACTCGCTTGCTTTTGCCTTAAAAACTTCCTTTGGTATTTCTTACATAACAAGTCTGAAAGCAGAAAATTCTCTCATTTTTGTCTATCTGGGGAAGTATTTTTTTGTCTTCATTATTTATTTTATTTTATTTTATTTTTTTAAATGGTACAGGCTGAAATGAAGGCAAGCAGTCAGGCAGGCAGGCAGGCAGGCAGGAAGAAGGGTGAGGAAAGAGCACTATATTTATTTTACTTTAGTTGTTCATCTTGGTTGTATCCCTGGCCACAGCATGAGCCTGGGTCCTTCGATGCTTGTGGAATGCAGTAGCTGGAAGCAGCGGACTTCTCTGTTAGGCCACTAGGGCGTGCTACTTTCACTATTTTTGAAAGGGTTTTTCTGGATATGGGCTTCTTGGCTGGCAGGTTTTCTTTTGAGCATTTCGAATATGTTATTCTACTGCTTTCTGATCTCTTGTTTTTGCTGAGACATCAGCTATTACTCTTACAGGGGTTGCCTTATAAGCAAGGAAATCTTATTTCTAGTTTTGTGATTTTTACCTTGTCATTGGCTTGTAGCATGTTTACTATGATATCTCTGGATCTCTTTGCATTAATCCTACTTAAAGTTTGTTGGAGCCTCCTATGTGTGTCAGGTTTTGTTGTGCAACGAATTTGGCGAGTTCTCCGCCATTTAGTTTCTCTGCTTCATCCTCTCCTCCTTCCAATACTCCTATTTTGTATATGTTGTGGCATTTAATGATGTCCCAAGTTTCTCTTCTTTATTCTTTTTTCTCTCTGTTCTTGAAGAGAATAATTTTATTTGAGTTTCTTGTCCCAACACTTGCTGACCACATGTTATGTAGGTTTGACTCCACTGTAATGTGAGACACAGCCCCATGACCATAGAATTTCTAGAGAAGTTTTTTTGGACATCTGTACCCCATTTAGAGACTGGGAAAAACTTCCTTCTCCTATCCCTTTGCCTTCCACTGAACTTGTGTTCCTTGAGGATGTGCCTTGCTTTATCCCTGTGCCCTCTCTTAGGCATCAGTCATGTCTGCCTACTAGCTTAAGGCTGAGTTTTCAGCTCCCCCCCAAGTCAGACTGGCCATTCCTCTCCCACTGGTCCCAGGTCAGCTCTGCACAGTTGACTGTGTGTCTCAGGTCCAATGGGCTATCTTCCTAAGCAGAACCAGCATTTCTTGGGACATTCATTTTTGAGACCTTCTGATTTTAAAATGGTCAACTTCTGGAGTGGCAGCTGCATCTTAGAATTAAGGAAATCTTATAAGTAAACTGCTTAGGCAACTTAAAAGCAAATATTCTCTGTGGGCTTTTCCCTGGAATCTAGCACTCTCTTTTCTCCTATGCTAACCCAGGAGCGCTTTGTCCTGAAGCTGTGTCGTAGTGACCTCTTTCAGACACTCGCTCCCTGCAGCCCTGAGGCAGACCCCAGCACTCCAGCACTGGGAGGGCTCTCAGACTTGATCTTGCCAACTCTGTCCCTCACCCACGTTGGAGAGTCATGTCTTCTGTTGTGACCCAAACCTAAGTGCGCGCTCGTGTGTGTGTGTTGCAGGTCAAACATGCGTCGACATTAAAGACAATGTGGTGGATGAAGGGTTCTACTTCACTCCTAAAGGAGACGACCCCTGCCTGAGCTGCACGTGCCATGGAGGCGAGCCTGAGATGTGTGTGGCTGCCCTCTGTGAGCGACCCCAGGGCTGCCAGCAGTACCGTAAGGACCCCAAGGAATGCTGCAAGTTTATGTGCCTGGACCCAGGTGAGATGGGCTGTGGGTCACAAGTCAGCCTTTTCATTCAGGACCAAAGCCTAGGTGTCCCTTTTCCTCCTCAGTGGCAGGGACTTACGAGACCTGTGACACAGGGTATAGCAGTGATGGCAGAGGTTACTCACATTCTCTTGGGCATGTGTTTATCACACAACCCAACCTTCTTCAACTGCCTTCTCTCAGGTTGACTCATTTCAGCTCTCAGGTACAAGTTTCACTCACTGATGAACTTGACTCTTGCTATATTTTCACAGATCAGCTGTAACTGATGACCTCAGAC
Organism: Solenodon paradoxus; assembly: GCA_004363575.1. Classification (NCBI taxonomy): domain Eukaryota; kingdom Metazoa; phylum Chordata; class Mammalia; order Eulipotyphla; family Solenodontidae; genus Solenodon; species Solenodon paradoxus. The sequence goes on along the minus strand of RJWH01001614.1, from coordinate 288,916 downwards.
CCGTCTCGACTTCTCCCTTTGCGACTCAGAACTAGACTTCCCACTTACATCCCCATTTGAGCAATCCATGTTTTCTGAGTACGCGACATGGAGAGGAATAAGTTTTCATTGCTTACCAACATCAGTTTTAGAATCTTTAAAAAAAAGATTAAATGTAACTCTCAGTTTAGGGAGAAAACTTCTCCCTGCCAGGTGGTTCTTTACACGTGGACCCTATGCAGGCATGGTCCCTGGAAGGGAATAGCCTCTTCCTTTCACGAAGGGCAGCAGGCAGGACCATCAGCCCACACTAGGCTCCACACAGTATTGTTCTCCACACTTGCTTCTCATCTCTCTAAACTTATTATCTCAGGAGGAATGTAAATCACAAGCATGAATGTGTTTCTCTCTTGGCTGCCTCAGTTGAGCACGACTGCTCAGGGTTGTGGCAGCCCCTGCAGGACAGCTTGGGCAGATGTGGCGGCTGGTTGAGGTCAGTGGGAACAGATGACTGGGTACCTGCCCCACTGGACGTGTAGCTGGGTGCAGATAGTGCAGAGGCCATGTGTGCAGTGGAGTCACCAGAGGACATACAACAGGAGCTCCATGAGGGGCACCTGGGCCTCCCTTGCACAGGTTAGACAGAGCTGCGTGTACAGGTTATTTTGCTGTGGGCTTCAGAGAAGTTCTAATTGGGTGTTACCAGATCTCCTGCACCCTAGCCATTCACTCTAAGCCTCCAGCTCACTTAACCTTCCACAGGAGTCAGATCCTGACTTTCACAAGCCCCATATCACTTGGATTCCTGGTTTAGTTTCCTAGGAGTTGACCAGTGTGCTGCCTTACCTCTGTCCAGGCTTTGTAAGAATCACCAAACCTATACATCTCTGTGGCACCTGTCCAGTCTAAAGGCTTCACAGCAGTACAGAGCCTTCAGGGTATCTGTGCAGCACCAGAGCTGCTGCAGATCATGCTTCCGTGAGTTAGAGCACTTAGCCGGGGTTCGCCCTATCTGCCTTACCCTGCACTGTGGCCTTGTTTCCTCGGCTTCTGATTGCCTGGGCGGCTGCACCAAGAGCAAAAACACTGTCACTAAACTAGAGTCCCCAGTAAGACCAGCTGTCTGCTCTGGCCACTCTGGTCATGGTTATATGGGAGGCCAAGGGCAGTGCCTAGATGAAAAGGCATCCAGTTAGAGGAGAAGAAATGAAACCATCTTTTTGCAGAATATGTGATTGTCTGCATAGAAAATACCAGAGAATCTACAGAAGTTATTAGAACTACTAAGTGTGTTTAACAAGATCTCCAGTACAAAGTTTATATACCAAAATCTACTGTATTTATGTATACTACCTGTAAATAGTTATAAATCGAAATTTTCAAGGAAAGTACCATTTATGGCAGCACCCAAAACCAACAAGCACTTAGGTACAAATCTTCTGCAATCCGCATGGCTTGCATGCTGCAATCATAAAATACTGATGAGAGGAATCAAAGACTTACTGAAAGGAGATGTGCTATGTTTGTGCATCAGAAGACTCAGTAACATTAGGCTTATTCTCCCAAAATTATCTATAGATTCAATGCAACTCTTAACCAAAATTCCAGCAGACTCTTGTAGACACTGACAAGCTGATTCTTATGTGGACAAGCAGCAATTAGAATAGCCAAAATAGTTGTTATAAAGAACAAAGTTGGAGGATTCATTTAAAACTGCATGTAGTCATAGTACTGAAGACTGGGATAGCAAAAGAATAGACACATAAAATCAGTGGAATAAAAAGTCTAGAAATAGTCCCACACTTACATGGTCAACTGATATTTGACAAAGCAGTTCAATGGAGAGAGGATTGATTTTTAACAGATGGTTCTGGACATGTATATGAATTGTACATTAAACCTTCTGTTTATAAAAATTTACTCAAATGGGCATAGACCTAACTATGTAAAACTTTAAACTATAAAACTACTAGAAGAAAGCATATGCTCTAAAAGAAAATAGGTAAAGTCATTTAAAAGAAAAAACCTTTGTGGCCTTGGGATAGACCACATTTTTAGATATGGCATCAAAAGTATGATCCACAAAAGAAAAACTGATAAATTAGACTATCAACACTGAAAAATGCTGCCCTTTGAAAAATGCTTAAGGAAATGGAAAGACAAGCTGCCATTTGAGAAAAGACATTTGCAAAACACAAATCAGACTACGGTCTTGTGCTTGGAATATATAAAGATTTCTATAACCTAAATAATAGTAATCACAAACCTCCCTATTAAAAAGGGACAAAAGATTTTAAATGACACTTTACCAAAGAGATACATGATGGTAGCCAAGTACCTGAGAAGATCTATTAGTCATTAGAGACAAATTGATTCCACCCTCTCCAAACCCTGCCCTCCCTTATCCTGCCTTACAGGACCTTTTACGCAATTTTAAATGATGTATGGTGCTACTGTCTGTCTCACACACGGGGGTGCTCACTGAGGACAGGAACTGACATCCTCCCTCAGCTTGTCTGCCCGCACTCAGCACGGCCCTGGTGGGCAGGAAGGTGAATGCTCTGCCCAGAGAAGACCTGTGGCCTCCACATGTTGGTGCACCCACTCTGGGCGTGCCAAGCTCTGCTCCTGCTTGCTGCCTTCGAAACATGGATCTTTGACAGAAGACTGCCTCCTTGCTCCTTGAGAGCCCTGACACTTGAGCACAGCAGAGTCCAAGGTCTGATGCTCTGGAGGGAAGAAGCTCAGTTACCCAGTAGCTCAGTGAGCCAGGGGGAGTCCCCGGTGCCTCCCAGAATGGGGCCAAGGGCTCCTAACAGGGCTGCTCAGAGTGAAACATTTCCTCTGAACCCTAATTTGCTTCTCTCCTTTTAATGTCATCACAGCATTTTTCCTTCTGAGCTGTTTGTTTTGTGCCATATCCTGAGATTGTTCTGTGCAGGGACTTAGGGAACCCAAAATGCTTTGACCACACAGTTCCTAGTAGTGGAGAGCCATGACCTCACAGTGTTAAATGCTGACCTGGAATCAGGCTCTCCTTTTCTAATGTTTACGGGTCCCCTTCCTCACGTGACAGATGGCAACAGCCTGTTTGATTCCATGGCCAGTGGGATGCGCCTGATCGTTAGCTGCATCTCTTCCTTCCTCATCCTGTCGCTGCTGCTTTTCATGGTTCATCGACTGCGCCAGAGGCGCCGGGAGCGCATTGAGTCCCTGATTGGAGCAAACTGTGAGTATCCCCTCTGGTTGTGCAAGCCATGCCTCAAGCTGTGTCCTTTGGGGGCGGGCACAGGAAGCAGGAGACAAGCAGAGAAGGAGAGGACGTTGATGGAGAGTACCAGATGTCCCTGTTCCTGGACAGGCTGAGACCTAAATTGGAGACCAGGGACATGTAGGGGGAAGGCTGGCATGGGCTCCCTGCCATTGCCCCAACAGGAAGGGGCAGCCACTGTGCACTCAGATAGTGAGGTACCTTTTCATATGACTGTGGCCGTTAGGAAGTGTGGAACATTGTCATCTTGGCTGTTGGACTATGCACCAAGCCAACCAGCAGCACCCCCTGCAGCAGCCTGTGCCGCTTGTCTCACTGAGCAGCCTGGGCTCCTCAGTGCCCTCTGCTGTGGAGGGTGGGGTGGAACAAATGCAGACAGGCAAGGGTTTAGAAGTGCCAAGGGACAGTGTCTATTGCTGTTGAGGCCCTAGTGCCTCCTATGGCACCTAGGTCAGGTCTGAAGTCCCCACGCCACCCTGATCCTATTCCCCTGTCTGGACCAGCAGGGTTCTTCCTGAGACCCTCCTCAGTTCTTCCTTCAGGGTGAGCAGAATTATAAGACTGCCGTGGTTTAGAAACCCAGACACACATGAGATCTGAGGACATGTGGGAGACCCAGAGCAGGACAGCAGCCCTTGACTAGGCCTGGCAGCAGAAGTGGCAGGACTTAGTGACAGTGGGCTGGCTGGTGGGGAGCGGGGGGCGGCGGGGAATGTGGCTGGCTCAGGACCTTTATCTGCACCTTTATCTCCAAGTGACATGGCCTGTTGCTTGTTTCTCGCTTTTGATTGCTTAGTGCACCACTTCAACCTTGGCCGACGGATCCCGGGCTTCGATTATGGCCCAGATGGGTTTGGCACAGGCCTCACCCCTCTACATCTTTCCGATGATGGAGAAGGTGGGACTTTCCACTTCCATGACCCTCCGCCTCCCTACACTGCTTACAAGTACCCTGATCTCGACCAACCCGATGACCCACCACCACCCTATGAGGCCTCCATCAACCCAGACAGCATGTTCTACAACCCTGCAGGTACTTCCCACACAGGGAGAAGGAATCCATGTCAGTCACCACCCCGAGGAGGGACCAGCGCCTGGTAGTTCTTCCCAGTCCATAGGATGTGAACCCTCACTTCTTTCCAACCTTCTGCTTTCTCTTTGGTTTCCCTTCAAACAATCTACTAATGGGTAGTGTCTTTCCAGGTGACTGCAAGTAGCGATCACCCTGCCTGTAGACCCCATGATCTGCCTGAATTCCTGTGTTTTTATCTGCATATCCGCTGGAGCTCCTAGCCTGGGGCTGTGCGTAGTTTGACCTGCTAACCCCCAGCCAGAGTTCTTACAGTCACATGAGCCCTGCATCAACCCCACCCAGCCTGAGGGGCTTCATGTCCACGGACCCTTTGTTCTGGTGACTGTCCAAGTGTGTATCCCGCCACCACATACTGGTTTGTTCAAGCTGTTCCCCTGCACCTTTGCATAGTGGGCACACAGTGTGGGGACGCAGCCACTACAGGGGTGATGGTGAGGTGTGAGCCCAGCAGGCAATATGGGCCAGGCTGGTAGCAGTGGGATCATTCAGGGAGCATTCCCCGATTCTGGCAGCCCACCCTCTTCCCTCAGGCCAGGCTCTGTCTTACTGACATCCACCCTGCTGACACCCGCTCTCTCTTCTGCAGACGATGATGCCTTTGAACCAGTAGAAGCTGTCCCACCCACCCCAGGGGATGGTGGCGGTGAGAGTGCATCACCCCGGTGCCTGGAGCAGCCTCTGCCTCCGGGGACCTCTTTGGCAGACCTGGAAGACTCAGTCGACAGCAGCAGTGCCCTGCTCGTGCCCCCTGACCCCACCCAGAGCGGGAGCACTGCTGCCTCGGAGGCGCTGCCAGGGGCTAGCCGCCATAGCCGCAGTCCCCTCAACACCATGGTATAGAGAAAAGCCTGACCTGAAGCCCCCATGAGCAAAGAATGCCTGCCAACTGTGGAGAAAACACTGATCCCTGCAAGGAACTTTAGGGTCCCTAGTGAGCCTGACCCCAGTTGCACTGCCCCCCCATCCCCCATGGTGTGTGCACATGAGACTGGCCTCCTGAGGAAGCAGCTGGACCAAGTCTCCTTGAGGGTTGCAAAACAGTCATAGCTCTGGGTCTTTTCCTTTTTATGGCAGAAAAATGACAAAGTCTGTTCAGACTACCCATTTCAGAAGTAGGGAGCAAAGAAGGTGCTATGGGAAGGGCTTGATGGGCTGTTAACCAAGGCCTACACAAGTCACCCAGCCAGGGTGGGCAAAGCATGAGCTTGCCACTTGTGTCCTGCTGACCCCCGCTCAGGAGGACACCTCCAGTGCTGGGTCTTTGTGGACCGTAGTGTTGTCAGGGCAGTGTCTGCTCTGGGGTGTCCCTCTGGGTCCTGCTGTGCGCATTGAAGCGGGGGACCCTGTGTTAGTCTGGGCTAACCTCAGGCTCTGGTGCCTGTGGCCCTGCAAAGGGGTTGGGGCAGCTCTGTACGAAATAATTGGACCTGCCCCGCCCACTTCCACATCAGTTTTCTCCCCAGCATTGCTGTGCATGGCTTCCCCAGAAGGAAGCTCTGGAGTTGGGTCGAGGCCCTTAGCTGTGCATGAGTGTCCCAGCCCTGGACCCTCACTGGGGCTACAGGGCTAAGCCGGCTCCTCTCTGCTGACCTCTGAAACCCCAGAGCATGCCTCCTCTTAAATTTGCCCCTGGCCTGCCCCACTCCACCTTATTTGTGCCATAATGGGTTGTTTCTTTGCGGGGAGGGGTGATTGCAAATAACATCCAGAGCTGCATCCATCCCCTGAAAGTCACTTCTTGCACATTACCGCCAACCGCTGGAGCTGAGTGCCCAGCAGCCGCATGCCACTTCCTCATCCTCAGCAACTCAGGGTGCTGGGTGCCCTGCCTGGGGACCTTTTGACCAAGGGACCTTGTTGCCTGCTCCTGGACAGTGGTCTTGTCTCCTGACATGGGACTTTTAGCATTTCTGAGGTCTGGCAATTAAGCGGGTTCTGTGCGATTTTGAGCACATCTATATCTTCACTACGTTGAATTTCTGGATCTGTGTCTGTGTGTCTGTGTGTCTGTATGTGTCCAGGTGTTTGCAGGTGGTGACGGGACATGGGGACTCAGGCATGGGGCCCACTTTTCTGACTGGCCAAGTATGTTGGGTGACACAGAGGCATGGCTGGGTTGGTCTTTGACTGAGAACCCCAGAGCCTACTCCTGGTCTCCTTTGCAGCCTTCTCAGAGCAGAACTCAACAAAAGGAAGGCTGACTTCAAGTGGGTGCTTCTGTGTTGCTTTGTGGTGACAGACCTCAGTGGTATGGTCTCGTGCTAAGTATGTTCTCACACTCTGGTTGGACACCTGTTTTGTTCTGTTGTGGAATGAGAATCTTCAGTTGTCCCACAGACATAATATTTGTCCCCAGAGCTGGCTGGAGGTATCAGCTTTGTTATTGAACTGCCTGTCTCTGGATTCCATCATACAAGCCAGAGTTGCAGGGGGCAGCATGCCAGCCTGCCGGCCTGTGCTCCCCTCGCCAAAGGGCTGACACTGTTGAGTGGCGTCTTGGGTGCAGGTGTTCCATGCTGCTTTAGAAGACAAAACAAGCATGTCGTGCCTCCAACATGTCCTAGGTGCAGGGCAACTGAGTTCCAGAGCAGAATCATGAGCTGGGAATGGTCATGTGCCTGCTTGCTTTGGAGAGACCACACCACCTGAGCCCACAGAAGCCCAGCAGCTCCAGTGTCCTTCCCAACCCTGGGGTCTCTGTCCCAGAGCAAGGCAACTGGCACAAGACACGTAGGACTGAGGAACTTCCTTTGGGGACTGAAAGACTGCTAAAACCCACCGACATGTGAGAGGCACTGAGGAAGGGAAGTTGAAACAGACCATGAGGACTGCAGAGAGGGGCCTGCTCTGGACTGGCCAAGTTTCTGTGCGTGGGTACTGAACCCACTGGCATCGTTGGGTGGGCCGAAGGCCTTATGCAGCACTCTGTGCACCATGTCTCCAGGAGTTGATGTCCAGGGCCTGAGCTCTACAGAGGGCGGTTGTGAGGGGAGAGCTGGGCCTGCCCACTGTGCTAGCTAGTACCCACCTTGTCTGACCTAGTTGTGCTCTCCGGTTGAATGCAGAGGCCCAAGGCTGGCCCTGGCTGAGACTTGTGAGATGGGCCCTCCCCAGCCCATACACACTGGGCCCCAGAACCTGCCTGGGGGCAGTGGGGGTAGATACTGTACATTGTCGAAATGCCTGTTTTTTATGTTTTTCTTTCACTGAGGGTTTTTAGTTTTGGTTTATTTTTTGGTTGGGTTAGCACTAATCCTTAAAATGCTGTGAGAACCATTTCATCCAAATGCCAAATAAATTTGTGTTCTGGAACAGGTATGGTCAGTCTCTGATGTGATTGAAGCCAGGATGGGAGGCTCTAACCAAGTTGGAGCCAAGGTACAGGTGTGGAGATGGCAGAGGAGGAAGGAGTTGGACCATTGGTGGAAGCCAGGGGCAGTCTCAGGGCTCTAAGGCTGCCCTTCTCCCCCGTTCTGCTCGCTGATTGGTTCTTTGAATAATTACCCAGCTTGTGATGCCCTGAGACTTAACCTTGGGTCTCAACTCAGTCTTGGGTCTTACCTTTCTAACCTAGCCTCCTGCCAGGGTTCTCCACACTTGGATAGTGATGTCCAGGTTAGAAAACTGACAGATGAGTCCCGGTGCAGAGATGGGAGTTTTGAGGAAGCGACCCCCTGATCCTGATCACACCTGCAAGATGGCTGGGTGCCATCAGCACCATGGACTATGTCCACCTTGTGGAGAGAGACTGCTCCCCTTCCTGAAAGTGGGAAGAGCCTCACCCTTTGGGTTAAAGGGAAGCAAAATACAGACACACTGCTGCTCCTACGTGCTCACCCTGTTGGCGCAGGAGTGCTCACACCTGCAGGCTTCCTGCTGCTTGGGTGTGGGGCTCTTTGCAGACAGCATCACCTCCTGGCCACACTGAGGAGAGGAGAGTCAGACCCACTTTCCAGGAGAGCAAACTGAGGCTGTGGGCTCTGCCGGACACCAATCTCCACAGCTGCTTTAGCAGCCAGGTCCCCACCTGGTGGAGGAAGGTGCTGCTGTGGCTTCTGGGACACCCTCTAGTGGGGTAGTCCCCTAGAGGAGGGTGGCCCAGAGCAGGGCTCCAGCTCTCCCAGGTAGGTTGGGGATTTGGGCATTGGTAGGAGGCTCTGATCTTTTGAGGTCCCAGGTTTGCAGCAGAGTAGAGTGATGCCTTCCCACACCCTCCTCAGCATACTTCCACGAGTGCTAGAATCCATGGTGCCTTCCCATTGAACCTTGATGGTGGCCTTGGCAGTCACTCGTGGGCCCCAGCCTCATTTTCTCATCTCAGATGGCACATTGCCAGCCTCCATGATTAATTAGGAGGATCCATGTAAGTGTTTAGCTCTAGAAATTCCAGCGATTGTGAATGGCAGGCAGCCAAGGCCTTGGGATCTGGGCAGCGCATGGTGAGTTCCATGGTGAGTCATTCTTCCTGCTGGTGTCCCTGACTGGTCATGCCCCTCTCTGCCCCTCTCCTTGGAGGCCAGCCCACAATCCCACGGGATTTAGCCATGCCCTTAGCCCACTCCACTAATAAATACAGAGCAGTCTCGCTGGTCACCTTGCCGCACCATTCTCTGCCACAGCACCATGCAGTCCCCAGGGTTCACACTGTCTTGTCTCATGGTCTCCCTGGTGCTGTGCATGGACTCCAGGGTGAACCTGAGACTCCCCATCTGCTCTCAAATCTACCTTCCCTCTCAGCGCTTCCCCCTTAGGTCTTGCCCCTGGGAGATTTCTTGGGGGAAGAGACACTGGGGTTACAATAACAACAGGAAAGTAGGGTCTGCTGTCCTTCCCTGACCTAAGCCCTGTTGTCCCATCCTTGGGCCCTGGCTGGGATGGAGTTGGGAGAGGGTCCAGATAAAAATCTCTCAGCTCAGCCCTGGCCCACTGTCCACAGGTTCTTGGTGCTACAACTTCCAGGACAGCCTATCATGGGAGGCTATGTGGTATCAGTCTATCCTGTGGCCACTGCCAGTCTGGAGCATAAATGGCCAAAGCGGGGCCTACACACTAATTCTGTGTACCTGCAGGTTTCTGCCTGTAGTTCTAGCTGCAGTGCCTGGGCACCAGTCAACATGCATGTGACAGTCCCTCAGTGCATGTCTGGATCTGTGGTCCTGTTTTATGTGCTAAACTACTCATGTCAGGAAGGGCCCATATGTGAGCAGGTGGTAGAGGTCCCCAGTGTGGGCTTATGACTGTGTCAAGCCCTTCCACCCTTTTTCTGTGTGGGTCAGCTGGCCTGCAGGTGACTGTGGCCTAGGCCTGTGTGACAGTGTTGCACATGTGGTCAGGCCAGATTTGGGTGGGGATGGGGTATGGAGTGGCAATTGTGACTTGTTAGGGTGTGAGTGGGGAGAAAGGGGAGAGCTTCCTGAATCTAGGCTATTTTCTGGTTATATGTGGGAAGGAGAGAGGGGCCACTTTCCCTTATACACCCCCAAGTTGCCTCCCTGCACCCCTACACATCCCAGACCTTGTTTCCTCAGGCCACGCCCACTGGGAGGATGTGGCCCCTGCCTGTGGGGGTCCCCATCAACATTGGTCTTCACCTGGTCCAGCGGACCCTGCCCTTGGGCCCTTCATCTTCCAAGTCTATGACTCAGCACCTCCAGGCCCGTGGACACGAGAATGATGGGCTTACAGGTCAGCATCCTGGGACCAGGACCCCCCCACCCCCCAGACAAGGGCAGGAACCCCCAGCATGGAGTGGGAACTCACACATACATAGATAAGATTCCCTCACAAAGGAGATGAGAGACCACATAGTGTCAAAGGCCCCTATAGGGGCCAATGACGTCCACGATTATGCCACTGACCCCCCACAAATAGTTTAAGAGCTGCTACATAAAGATGGGAAACCCCCTCAAAGAATCAAAACATCCACAACTTGCTCAATACACAATATAGCCCCCAACAGGGGTCAGGAACCCTCTGCGTATAAGTCTCAGTGCTCCTGTGACAGCAGTCAGTCATTGCCCCAACGACCAGGAGTCAGGACATACCTGGAAGTCAGGCCTCCCCTGCACCGGAGCCAAGAGTAGTCACAACCGCCTGCCATCCCACATTGCTGCAGCAGATCAGGGCTCCTGCCACAGGAGGGGTTCCCTCTTCCCCACTGTTCAAGGTAGGGGTTTTCACTACAACCTGTGGTGGTCCACCCTGATGGCCTGAACACTTGATGTCCTGGTTTCATCGAGGCCGAGCTAGGGAGCAGTCTAGCCTGAGTGGGACCTTTGCTCGCATCCTGTGCCCTGGTGATACAAGGGTAGTTGCGGGGGAAGGGTGTCATATGCTTCTTCACCCTCAGTGCTACTCGACATGGACACTGGCCCGCAGAACCACCTGGAGATGCAGGGAGCAGGGCTGCCACTGCCTGCCTACCATATACTGCAGCTGTACTTCCAATGGGGGGCCCTGGGCCAGCAGGCTCAGAAAACAGCCCAAATAGGCAGTAACACCCCATAGAAGTGGGCTCTGGCACTCCAACACCCATCGGCAGTGTCCATGGAGACCAGGGTGAGCAGGGAGGGGCAGCTGGGTGCCTCCCTTGGTCTGTGCCTCCCCAGATGCACATAGTCCACATGAACACATGGTGCCAGAGAATGTGGGAGGCACGAGACCACCCTGATGGGCTGGAGTGGACTTTGTCATCGCCAGTGAGGGAGGAGCCATATGACCCTAGACAATGAAGGAGGGAGGGCTGGTGACTCTACCTCCTAGAAGAGGTCTGTGCAGGGTGGGCCTGTGGAGTCATGGGAGGGAAGGTTTGGGGTCTATGGGGTTTATAGCACTTAAAGGGTTCTGTGGGAGGATGTGGCCAAGGGGTCATGAACTGTAGGGTCAGTGAAGGTGACACTACCCCCAGCAGATCTCCCACACTCAGAATCCTTCTGACTTGCAGTGCCCCTAGGAGCAGGATTCTGACATCAACAACTTCTCCCCTGAAGAATGTGTCTAGACAAGGCAAGGAGCTGCCCCCTGGCTAGGGGCTGCTGGGGGCCTGGGTTCTCTGTGCACCAGGAGACCAAGACAATCCCACCTCCCTTCCCCTGGCCAGGAGTCCCCATGGACCACCTTTCTGCTGACCTCACTGCTGCCAGATGCCTCCAGTCTGTTGCGCTACTACCCCTACTAGGGGTTGCTGACCACACCCGGCTGTGAGCCCACAGTGGTATGGACAATCTCTGAGGATGTGGTATCCATCATGGCGTGGGGCCCCACAGGTGGGGCCCCACATTTCCCTGGACAGCGCTGCCCTCCCCAACCCCCTACCCCACTACCGCTGATTCATCTCGACCCTGCACCCTCAGGTGACAGTTCCAGGCCATGCCCCAGGTGGGGTCCCTGGGTTCACTCCCCACACTGCTCATGGAAAACTTCCACCCCAAGCAGCCTCCTGGTGGGCACATGGTCTCTGCCACCCGCAGTGCTTCCATTCACGTGGCAGCCCCAGCCTCTGTCCCAACCCTGGTCCCTATGCAAGGGGTAATGCTGAGCCTGGGGCTCCACCCAGGGTTCTGGGAGGACCCCTAGGATCCAGACCTATCTCATTCTGCAATAAATGATACAGTCACCTCAGTTTCTTGCAGGCAGGAAGGTGCCAGACACACCTACTAGGGCACACTGCCTTTCCCTTGGAAGCAAGCCCCAACCCCACTCAGGCCTCAGTGTCCATACAACAAGAGATCCATGAGCTACTCCCTCCATTCTGCACCACAGCCGGTCCCGGAACCCCATCCAGAAGCCCCAGACTTCCCCAGATCCATCTCAGAAGGTTAGAAGGCACGCCCATCCCAACCAGCACACTGTGTCTGAATCCCTGGTCAAATGAAAGAGAAGCTAGCAGGTCTTAGGCAACACCATCTGCTAAGGCCAAGAATTACATATTTTATTTAAAAAAAGCTGACAGACTGACCCGGAACACTAATGAAATGACTCCAACTGACTTTTCCCCAAGGTCCAATGTTAAGAAGCTGCTGCCAGGCTCTGCTGCAAGTGGTCTAGTGGTGGTGGGTCCTGGTGACAGGGACAGTTGATCAAGATGAAACTGCCCAGGGTTGAGAGTGAAAATTTTAGCTGAGTGTAGGTTGATACTAAAGAGACATTGGTGTCCAGGTGACTGCCTGTACTGAGACTAAGTGACGAGGTAAATGTCTTTGTTGCTATTGTCCAAAACAAAGCTGAGTCTAAGGGACACTGACTAATGCTGCTGCGTCCAGACAATTCTGTACAGTGAGAGGGTGGGTCTCTCGATAGTGAAGGTGGCCAGAGTCAGACAGCTGTCCATTTTGATTCGGTTGTATATCACGCGACACTCTCCTGAGTGAGGATGTCCAGGTGACAGTGTCCCAGAAGCCTGTATGTGTCCCTGGGGCACACTCTCCAGCCCAGTGCTTGGAGGCCCTGCCTCCTCAAGATCTTTAAAGAAAGCAAACCCTGCAGCGGTGGAGTCCTGTGATCGCAGACCCCTGGGCTCCTCCTGCTGCCCTCCCTGGCTCAGACCCTCACACAGTTCTAAGGCTCAAAGGGGTCAAGTTCTCCAGCCCAGACTCGGTCATCAGCTGTGCTCCCCGGCTGCACCGGCATCCACACTCTCAGACGCAATCCCAGGCAGCCCCCAGTCTCTGCTGGTCCTGCCACCCACTCCTTAATGCCAACGTACTGGCTGGCGGTGTGGGAGGACCTTTCTTGCCGGGGAACCGAGCTCCAGGAGGTAGACGGACCTGTACACTCGGCCCTCCCTGGGTAACCGAGCTCCTCCAGCAAGCGGCTTCACCTGGAGTAGTTGCAGCCTCCCTCAATCACTGCCGCCTTGCGGGACCCCGGACGGCACGGGCGTCTTCTTGAGGTTCTTCCGGGCAGGGACCCGGTTCATGCCGTCGGCAGGGCCATCCGCAACGTCGTCTGCGGGCTTGGAGGTCGCGGTCAGAGCATTCACTGTACCGAGCGCCCGAAGCAGGGCCGCGCCACGGGGTGCTGCTCGCGGGGCAGCGCGGGGCTCGCGACGGCCTGGGGGCGGCGGCGGGGACGGCAGCAGCGCGCGCAGTGCGTCCAGCTCCGCGCGCAACTCGGCGCGCAGCGCCTCGAGCCCCGCGCCCATTTCGGCGCGCACTGCCGCCAGGCCCTCCTGCAGCCGCCGCTCGCTCACCTCCAGGACCCCCGCGGGATAGGTGGCCCCACCGCGGGGCTCCCCGCACACTGAACACACGGAGTCACGGCTGCGCACCTCCGCCCGCTCCCCGGCCACCGTACGCTCCACCAGCCGCAGCAGCCGGGGCGCCTCTGTCCGTGCAGCCGCCTCGGCTCGGAGCTGGCCCCGCAGGCGAGCCAGGCGGCCCGGAGCGCGGCCTTCTTCTGGGACCGGCCCATTGGTCTGCTGCCCCGGGTCCCGCCGGCGGCCGGCTCCGCGCCGCAGAACCTCACTCGCTCCATATACGCTTCGCGCCTGGACCCACGGGCGCCCGGGCTCCGCCGCCATCTGCACTGCGGCTGACACCGCCACTGCCACCGGCGCCCGACCTTACCGGGAGCCCCAGCTCGCAGCCTAGCGACCGCTGGGGCCTGGGAGACGCGCCATAGAGAAGGGACCACCCCCTGGGACGGCTGTGGGAACGACCAAAGCCTTGGAGATCAAGCCTGGGGCCGGGGGAAGCCCGGCAGGGCCGGGCCACGGCGTAGACTGAGCTCCCAGGGGACCCCGTGGACCTGTCCGGAGGAACCTCGCTTATCCGTGGGTCACAGTGTGAGCCTTGTACTGGCCTCTGGGCAGAGGTGACTGGGCAGTGATGACTGCGGAAGCCCAGATGCTTAGATCAGAGTCAGGAGCCCAACTCATGCTGTGCTCCAAACTACTGTCCCCATCGCGGTGGCGGGAAGCAGTTTTGCAGGGAAATCACAGTCCTCCTCACCTTCTATACTGCAGGCCAGGCCACTGTTGTCTCCAAACACACAGCTGCAGGAATCTCTCCTGGTTGTGAAACCACCACCCAACTGTGCTCCTGCCTGCAGGAGGCCCGGGGGGTCCCAGCCCATCTCATTGTATCCCTTGGGTGTCTTCTTGTTTGTTTATGGAAAGGTGCAGACAGGAATGACGGCCAATAGGAAGGCAGGAAGAGAGAGGAGGAAACTTTTATTACTTGTTCATCTTTTTTTTTCCACACCCCCACCTCCCCAAGTAAACCTACCCATGTCTTTTATAACCTCTTCTAACACAACAAACTTCAAACCTCCCAGCCTTCACATAGACTGTAACTCCTGACCGGAATAACTTCCCACTAGCTTGCATCTCTTTACCCCACTTTTTCAAGGCAGACTTCCTTGATCCCCCCACCCCACCGGGTATCCAGGCCTTTCCCCTGTAGCACCCCTCACAGTGGAATTGAAAAACCTGTTTTACATCCACCTCCATTCACAGTAGGGTCCCCAAGAACAGGGTCAGGTCACCAGGTACTCAGTGGTGTTAAGCATACATGATAAGGGAAGGAGATGAAGTAGATGAATGGATGAGTCTGGGGCTTCATCCTGGTGGGGTGGGATGGGGTTCCCCACCTTCCCATTTCCCCATCCCGCCAATGCAACCCACCTCCTTAGTTCTCATGGTCATCCTTGCCGACTTTCCTATCCTACTACCTTGTCCCCTTCTGTGGGGACTTCTCACCACTGCACCCTGATCTTTCTCATCTGGGTGCCTTCACGAGGGCAGTGCTGCTGACGCCCATCACAGGACAATGTTCCTTGAGCCCCTCTGGAGGGCAGTGTCCTGCCCGCTGTGTTCTCACTGTACCCTAGGTGCTAGTTAGGACTCTGGGTGCTCTTGGGCCTCCCCAGCAAATTGTGAGGAGGGAGAGCCTGGTATTGATCTAGGCTGGGCTGGGAGAGAAGGTAAGACAGCCACAGAGACTTATGCCTGCAGGGACCTTGCCTCTGTGCATCTCTGTGCATGTATGTGGCACCATGTGCTCATGCTTGTGTGTTTGTGAGTGTGCATGTTTTTTTTTTTGAATGTTCGTGTATGGAGTGCAGTCACCCCTGTTCTCTGTCAACCTTGGTCCTAGGCTGGTATAAAGAGGACTGGGTTCCCTCCATTCATTAATTCACTTGTTCATTGCAGCCCGCCTCTCTGGAAAGGTCAGAGGGAGGTGAGAATTTGGCACTCTTTCAACCCCTCAGACACCCATTCTTGCTGAGTCACCTGCCCTGCTGGGACCTGCAGCATCTGGCTCTGCTGATCCCTAGAGCCTCGTTAACCATAACCCCTGCCCCACCTCCACCGGTAATTAAAATATTGCTGACAAAAGGACCCTGGACTCCCTCCCCAGGGCTGCTGGAGCTGGGCTGTGTGCCCTATGCCCTCTCACCAGTGAAATGAAGAAAGCTCTGAGATTCCCTAGGAGGGAGACTAATGCAGGTGGGAGTGGCGTGGGGAGACACTCTAGGTGTGCCAACCAGCAAGAGTGGATGTGAGAGAGACAGCATGAGGTGACCACTAGGATGGAGAGGCTGCAAGTTTTGCTGCCTGTCACTGCTGAAGCTGGTGGACAGGCTGCCATAGAGCCTTGGCAGGGAGGGTTCAGGTTCCTGAAGGATCAGCAGCCCATGATAGAGGGTTCCAAAGCCACGGACATGGAGCAAGTACATCACACAGGAGCAAGTGCAGTGTAGAGGGGAGGCTGGAGGGGTGGAGGCGGGGGCTGATGGGTGCTGAGGAAGACTGCAGAGGTGTTGATGAGGCACAAACAGGCAGGCTGTGTGACACTTGACCCTGAAGTCAAGTGTAATGAAAGTCAGAGTTGAGGTGACTGCACAGAGCCTGCACTCCTGCCCAGTGACCGCCTGCTCAGAGGGAGGGTTACCATGCATCCCAGCTTGACTGGATTGTCCCAGAGCAGCAGTGTTGTCCTAGAGTCCCACCTGATTGGAAATTCTGTCCCGGTTCCAGTCACAGTGTGCTAAAAGGTCATTTGTCCTGTCTAAAAATATAGATTTTTGTGTATACATTAATATCACAGCTTTGGTAGTCATCAGAGAGCAAACTTTACGTAAGTAAGGTGAAATTCTACTTTTAAGGACGGATGTTCTAAGCTTTGCTTTGCACCCCATGTTTGTTTGTATCAGCATGCAGTAGACTGTGCTGTCAGCTCACAGCAATGTTTAGTCTTCTTAGATAGGTCAGTGTCACAGCTCATGCACATGGGACTGTGGATTTTCGTGTATTTCTGAACTTTACTTCGGCAAAGATTTTGATGTTTATGTTTTTGAGATTGTGAAAATTGCTGCACCGGAGCAATCCCAGTAAAGCTGGGATGCATGGTAACCCTCCCTGTGCAGGCAGCTGCTGGCCAGGAAGCGCAGGTCTCTGTGCAGCCCTCTCACCACTGACTTTGACTGCACTTGACCTCAGAGTCTCAGGGTCATGTTACACAGCCTGCCTGTTTGTGCCTCATCAACACCTCAGCACCCATCAGGCCCGGACCCCTACTCCAACCCACCCTGACCGTCCCTCCATTCTGCACTAGATAATTTACTTTAGTAATGCTGAAAAGAGAAAGCACATTTACCAAAGACTCATACAGTATTACCCCTTTTTTAAAAAGCTTTCTGGTGTACCCTGGCAGAATAATGGTTTGGTCAAGTGCCTCTGACCGAAGTGTAGGCCACATACCTCCCAAGCACCTGGGTTCATGTCCCAGGTGGGACAGAACAACCAAGAAGAACAACTAAATAAAAATAAATAAAGTGTTTCTTTCTCTTCTCTCCTCCTGACTTTCTACCTACTCACCTTTATTCCTACCTGTATCTTTCCTTTAATAAATGAAAAAAAGGAAAAAAAAAAAAAACCCCTTCTGCGGACAGGGTAAAATGTGATCACTGTCTTGCAGAGTTCTCAGTGACTCATGGAGGTGAGTCTAGGTGGGCTATTAAAAGCTATTTGCAATTTTCAAAAAGGCAAGGTAAGTGTTGGCTTGGTTGCTACATCATCAGGATTAAATACTTTTTTTTTTTTTAAGAGGAAGGCAGGCAGGAAGGAAGACAAAGAAGAAAGAAGCATTTTATTTAGTTGTTCATTTTGGTTATTTCCTGGGCCCCAGACCAAAATCTGGGCCCTTAGGCTGCATGTGGACTGTGCCCCAGGTGCAGGTTTAACACCTAAACCACAAGGACCTGCCTACTTTATTTTTTCCCATCACTTTTTTATTTAGGTGTTCATCTTATTTGTTGCCCTCAGTCTTGGGACTCAAACCTTGGGATTATTTGAACTACACCAGCCAGAGGCATCTGACCAATCTGCTCTCCATCAGGACACATTCTAGACACACTTTTTAAAAGGTCAGAGACAACTGAATTGGAAATTCTTGTCCCAGCTTAAAAGGCCGTCTTTGCTTTTCATACAGTTTCTCATGATTTGAGTTTTAAGACATCCGACTGGTCATCACAGTTGGTCTCAAAAAAATTTTGAGCCAAAATTTTGTCTAGCACAAACAAAATGTGAAGGCATCATTTTGAATGTAATTGCACAAATGGCCAAACCTGAACTTGGTAAAGACAAGTAGCAAACTTTGTGACAATTTCTATGGATGTTTCCAACAGAGAAGATATTAAAATGATATCTTTCATGATTTGATACTATATCTGGCTTAGTGGTACAAGTCACATTTTTGGATATGCACACTCTTCTGGCTGAAATGGCTGAGACCTCGACTGATTGTTTCAGTGATAACAAACACAGGTTGAAGGAAAAAGTTGTTGGATTTTTGTGAAACAGCTACACCACACATTTTGGCAGTGTAAAAGCAAAAGGCGAAAACAGCATCTTCAGCCTATTAAGAACCAAAATAGGAAGAGACCATTTTGGCATTGGCTGTGGGGCAAACATTGTGCGCAGTTGTCTATTGTTTTACCAACTGAAATTGAAATGCTTATTGTGGAAATCTTCATATTTTCACATATACAATTTGTATAGTGACTTTGCCAGAGTGGAATTCAAAAAACTCTTACAACACGTCACCAGATTTTGTCAATGCTGCCAGCTGTTGAAGGAATTTACATTTTTTATTATCTGAAATCCTACTTTTTTTCTCAGAAACACTGCCCAGGACTGAGAAAAACAATTCTTTGACAATAATTGTGGTGAAATATGTTTATGGTTTGTACATGGACAACTTAGCTTTTTCAACAAAGTGATTTTGGTCCTGGAGAAGGACAAGGCCAGCACAGCAGATATCAAACACTAACTACAAATATTGAAGAACAAAAAACATGAATTTGTACTTCAAAGAGCAAAGTCCTTGCTGAGAAAACTTGAAGAAAATGGTGAAAACGTTTAATTAATTTCTTATTAAACTGGTAAGGATTTTATAACAAAATTGAAAAGAGCAAAGAGTTTCTCAGAAAAGTAGTTTCAAATGAAAAATATGGAAGTGAATAAAATATTACTAACCAATAAAACATGTTTAATTTATTTGTGATTGTCACTTCTACTTGAAAATACTTCACATTTTTGTGCGGGTAAGTGAAGCATAATTGCTATGCGTATCTTCTGTTTCTGTTCCCCGTCTTAACTTTTAGCTCCAAGTGATAAAGACAAATTGTACACCTTGCCAGCTCACACATATCACTTCAACACTTGTGGAGAACCACCTCCACATAAGAAGAAATCATGGAAGTGTGGGCGGGCCCTGGTGGCTCAGGGTAAAGTCTGTGACTGATTCATTGTCCACATAAAGCCCAAGGACCTGGGCTGACGATGGGGTTGGGGGTGGGGCAACCAAAATGAACAAATAAAAGTATTCTTAAAAAATGTTTCTTCCTGCCTGCCTACTTGCCTTCATTCCTGCCTGTTTCTTTCCTCTTTGAAAAGAAAACATGGACTAAACATGCGGTAAACTTACCATAAAATCTTTCCCATCCTCTAGTTCGTGGAAGAGTAGGCTCACCTGCCCAAATTCCTTACACTAAGGTTTTGAAGACCTTTATGATACTCAGGGGCAGCCCCAGATTTTTGCTTCTTCTACTGTTGACACACCAAGTGTAGGTGACCTAGTTCTCAGGAGGGATGAATGGCTGCCTTAAGTGACCTGGCCATCCCAGTCACTTGGGTGGTTTGTCTTGGAACTGGTCCTGGAAGGGGTGCTGTGGGTGAAGGGTCTGAGGGGCTGCTGTTCTCTGATCTGGTCACAGACCCCTCAGCATGAACCTCCATTCGACCTTGCTGCCTGCTCTGGGGACCGAAACGCCTGGGCCTCTGGAAGGTGATGGAGGCCAGTTTGACTGGGCCCCCTGCTCTGGGTTCATAGGAAAGGAAGGTTGTGAAGACTTTGGGGCTCTCAGAATGTGGAAAACGTAGTGAATAGTAGATATTTCTGAAAAGCCTGACTTGGACTGGTTCACCCTGCTTCATGTAACAGCTGGCCATCACCGTTTCCCCACATGTCAGAGCTCAGGGTATCTTTGCTGGCCAGGAGATTGTGATGACAGCTGAGGTGACAGGCTGGGGCCATGACATCATCAGGGGATGTGTGAGTCCTGGAAGTCAGGTCTGTCTACTCTGGGAACCTTGGACCCTGCATCACTGAGCTGTGACTCATTGAGAGAAGTGGCCAGAGAGGGGAAGTGACCTCCTTTACATATTATTGCAAGGGTCTGGTCATTCTGTGGGGGCTGGACTTGGGGCACACCATGGTCCTGAACACAACCTACCCACAGGCCCTGGGCATATGACCTGACCTCGTTTGGCTCTGGTTCATTATCCAGCAATGACCTTGCCTGACTTCAGTAATGAACTCATTACCTAGTTTGCCTGGTCCTGACGTCAGCAACCCTACAATGTCTGGCCTGGGGTGGCTCTGACCCATTTAGGCCATAACCATCAGTCCCCCAACCTGCCTCACATCTGTGTGTGCCCTGAGGGCCCAGCCTGGGCTCCCCCTGGGACAATTCAGGTTCCTGATTGACTTGCTGCCCCCCTTCTCCTGTTAGCCCCTGTTAGCATTTTTAACAGCTTTTAGGATTTTCGATATATCCTCCTTTCTAATATGGATTAATTTTAATTTTTTCTTGCCTAATTGCTCTGGCTAAGTCCTCCAGTATGATGTTAAATAGCAGTGGTGAGAGTGGACAGCCTTGTCTTGTTTTTGACCTTGGAGGAAATGCTTTCAAGTTTTCACCAAGGACTGTGATGTTGGCTGTGGGTCATCACATATAGGCTTTATTATGTTGAAGTATGTACTTTCTCTCTCCATCTTATGTAAGGTTTATTTTTTTTTAACATAAATGGGTGTTGGATCTTGTCAGAAGTTTTCTCAGCTTCTACTGATATAATCATGTGGATTTTCTCCTTGCCTTTGTTGGTATGGTGTATTACACTGATAGATTTATGTATGTTGAACCATCCTTGTATCCCTGGGACAAATCCCACTTGGTCATGATGGATGATCCTTTTCATATATTTTGGATTCAGTTTGCTAATATTTTGTTCAGAACTTTTGCATCTATGTTCATTAGAGATATTAGTCTATAGTTTTCTTTTTTGATGATGTCTCTATCAGCTTTTGGTATCAGTATGACGTTAGCTTCACAGAAACTGTTTGTTCTTCAGTATTTTAGAAGAGTTTGAGAAAAATAGGTATTAATTCTCCTCAAAAGTTTTGGTAAAACTCATAAGAAAATCTATCTGTTCCTGGGCTTTTATTTTCAGGGAGATATTTGATTACCACTTCAATTTCTTTGCTTGTGATTTTTCTGTTCAGGTTTTCCAATTTTTTTAGGTTCAATATTGGTAGATAGTATTTTTCTAAATATCTGTCCTTGTCTTCAAGGTTGTCCACTTAATTGGTATAGAGCTGTTCATAGTAGTGTCTTATGATGTTTTGATATTTCTGTGGTATCTGTTGTAACTTCTCTCCTTTCATTTCTGATTCTAGTTATGAGAGTTTTCTCTATTTTTTGGTGAATTTAACCAGTGATTTGTCAATTTTGTTTATTTTTTTCAAAGAACCAACTTTGGTTTCATTGATCTGGATTGTCTTTTTTGTTTTCAATTTCATTTATTTTTGGATGAATTTTGATTGTTTCCTGTCTTCTAATGTTTTCTGGCTTTAATTATTCTTTCTTTGCTTGTTTTAAATGTAGGTTTAGATTGTTTATTTGCAATTATTCTTGTTTCTTCAGGTGGGCCTCGATTGCAATGAACTTCCTTATTAGTGAACTGCTTTTGCTGCATCCCATAACTTCTGATAGCTCATGTCTTCATTCTCATTGTCTCTAAGTGTTTTTCAAATTCATCTTTGATTTCCTCTGTTACACAAGAGTCATTCAGAAGCATATTATTTATAAACTAATTTGGGGTCTTCCAGCTTTCTTTTTGTGGTTAATTACTAGCTTTAAGTTATTGTGGTCAGAGAAGATGCTTGATACATTTTCAAACTTTGTAAATTTGTTGAGACAAGTTTTCTGTCTCAACACATGATTAAGCCTTGAGAATGTTCCATATGCTCTTGAGAAGGTGAATTCTTTAGTCATTGGATGAAGTGTTCATTACATGTCTATTAGACCTAACTGTTGTAAATGGTCACTTAATGCTGTGGTTTTCCTATTAATTTTCTGCCTGGTTGATATGACCATTGCTCTAAGTGGAGTGTTGAAGTCTCCTACTATTACTGTGCTGCCATTTATGTCTCATGTCAGTTCTAATAATACTTGCTTGATATATTTTGTTGCTCCTTCATTGGGTGCATATATGTTAATAAGCTTATGTCATCTTGTTGGATTGACCCCTTAGTCATTATACTTTCATTATACTTTTTATTTGGAAGTCTGTTTTATCCAATATTATTATGGGTGTTCCTACTTTTGAGGGGCTGCTATTTGACTGTAGAATTTTCTTCCAACCATTTACTTTGAGCCTGTGTTTATCTTTTTAAAGACGACATTCCTGAAAGCATCAGAATGTTGAGTTGTTCTTTTTAATCCATTTGGCCACTCTGTGTCATTCAGTTGGTGAGTTCAATTCTTTAACATGTAAGGTGATTATAGAATTCTATGTTTATTTCCTATTTTATTTGAAAGCAGATTAGTCTTGCATTCACTCTGCTATCCACATTTTAATTCTCCTCTCTGCCTCACCACTTTTTATATTTTGCTACTTTACTTTTTTAAGTGGTGTTTGTTTATACTTTATGTCTTCCTTTTAGCATATTGTGCAGAGGTGGTTTTGTAGTAATGAATTACTTTAATTTTTGCTTATCGTCAATGTGACTAGTTTTTCTCTATCTGCTTTTACGATTCTTCATCTTGTATTTTTGTCATTTTGATGATAATGTGTCTTGATTTAAGTCTCTTTGAGTTTCTTTGGTTTGGAACTCTGTGAATTTCTTAGGTCTGGAGGCTTGCTTCATTTCTCAGCTATTATTTCTTCGAATAGTTTCTGCTCTCTTTTCTCTCATCTCCTTCTGGGACTACTGTGATTCTAATGTTCACTTTGATGTTATCCTATGGTTCTCAAATGCCATCTTAATTTCTTTTCATTCTTTTTTCTCTTTGCTAGTTTGCTTGAATGCATTCTTCTGCCCTATCTTCTAGCTCACTGATTCTGCTATAGGTTTCATCCATCCTACTCTTGAATTCTCTGTTGAGATCTTTAGTTCGGCTATCATGCTTTTCATTTATTTGACATCCTGCTTCATTTCCTCTTTGTTTTTTGTTATTCTCTTTTTCTTCTTCTACTGTTTTCTTGATTTACATTAGTATTTTTATCATTGTTGCCCTAAATTCATCCTGTTAACTATGTCTGTTGCATTCAGATTTTCCCTTATAGTTTTAATTGGATCCATCATTTCATGTATATTTCTCTGTGATTGCTCTGTTTGGAATCCTGTTTATGTTTCTGTGACTCAGATTTTTCTGTGATGGTGTTGTGTAGGGTATTGACTTGCACTGAATAAGCCTGGATCTTGATTTGAACACTGGGAATTCTTGAGTTATGTGGCATCACCACTGGTTGAATTTGTTGAAGTTGTTAGGTGGACCCTGTATTCGGCCCCAAGAGTTCCGCCTATGGGTTTACAGTGTGTATGGGATATACAGAGTCTTCCCCCAGAGTCACAGATCTAAACAGTAAAGATCCCCCTGTCTTTGGCCCACAATCAGCAATCAAATTGCAGTTACACCTCCACCCAGAGGGTGGTGCTAATAGGCAGTGTTGAAAGTCCCTCCCTTCTGGAATATGCTCTTTTTTCTTTAAGCCTAGGTTGGAATGTCTGGTGGGTGTGTCCTTTGGCTCTGACACAATATGGTGGGAGTGTGTAGGAATAGGTGATTCTTCTCACTGCCTTCCAGTTATGCCAGTGTCCCTGTGTAATTTTTCCACAGTGGCTCCTATTCAGTCCTCTGGGATACTGGTCCCCTTCTCCCAGCTCAGTGTCCTAGTCCTGCTGGACAGGCTCTCTGCTATTAGAGTGACTCTCTGAGAGGTCTGTTTCTTCTTGAGTCTCTACCTTCTCTGCCATGGCCCATTCTCTCCTCCCCGTCTCCCTCCTAGCCCCCAGACTGGGAATCCTGAATCCATAAGGCAGCTCTGAACCTTGATGTTTTTGCTTGCACTTTCTGGTAGTGAATGATATTGCTGTCTCTGTTGCTTCTGGATCTACTTTTCCCCTGCGTTTGTGCCAGCAAAATGGGTGTTTTATAGTTACTTAGTGGGAAGGAGATGAATATCACTCCTTCTAGGTCACCATCTCGACTAATCTTTTCATATATATGTACGTGTATATAACACACATATATACGTATATATATATATATATATTTTTTTTTGTCTATCGTGTGTATAGATGTACAAATATCTTCTGCCAATTTTCTACAGCAACTGACCTAGAACTTTATAATGTTGCTTGATTAATGGAAGTTTTGAATATTAATGTAAGTGAATTCATTCATCATTTCTTTTATTGTTAGTGCATTCTATGTTTTGCTTAATAAAAATCTTCCTACTTAAGAGCAAAAAGATATTATCCTATCTTTTAATTTAAAAACTAAAAGTTTGGTGTATCTCTTTGTCTCAGTGGCTAATGTGTAGGCCATATAAAGCCCAGGGACCTACACTTGAGACCCAGAACCATGGGAAAAATAAAACCAAAATGAACAAATAAGTAAAAAACTTCTTCCTCCTTGCTCTTCCTTCCTTCATTCCTCTTTTAAAAAAGAAAAAACACTGGAAGTTTTGCTTTTAGCAATTAATATTGTTTGATTTCTGTGTTTGGTGTGAGGTTATCCCCTAGACACAAACCTAGGTCCCTAGGATGTACATGGACTGTTCTCAGTGGAAGTGGAAAACCTAACTGCTACTCCACCAAGGTGTGCTTTATGTGCTACTTCTATCATATATACTTGGGTCTGTTCCCAGCTTTCTGTTTCGTTCTACTATTATTATTATTGAAAGAAAAAAGAAATAAATAATAAAATGATAAGTAAACTCCCTTGGCCACACTACAAACCCCTCCCCTCTGGTAATCTCAGTTCATCTCTCAAATTCTGAAAGTTTATTATGATTTATGCTTAGTTCATTTGCATTGTTTCTTCGTATTTCAAGTGTAAGTGAAATCATCCATTATTTGTCTTTCTCTTTCCATCTTATTTCACTCAGCAAAATGCCCTCTAGTTCCTTCCATTTTGTCTTGAATGGCAATATTTTAACTTTTTTATGGGTAGTATTCCATTGTGTATATATACCATATCTTCTTTATCCACTCATTCATCAAAGGGCACTTAGGTTGAGTCCACATGTTAGCTATTGTGAATGGTTCTGCAGTAAACACAGGGATGAAATATCTTTGCACCAATCTACACTCTCAATAACAGTGAATGAGGGTTACTTCCCCTACTGTGAATAACATTTGCTGTCTCTGGCTTTTTTATATAGGCCATTGGCTCTCTGTTTTGTTCTTTCAATCATTTTGTCTGCTCCACTATCATAGTGTCTTAATTACTACAGTTATTTAAAATGTTTTCATCTCTAGCAAGACAAATCCTCCTGTCTTATTTTCATCAGAGTATCTTGATTATTCTTGTTCCTCTATTTTTCCATGTTTATTTTTGAATTAGTTTACAAATCCTTGAAATTTTTATTGCAATTGTGAAATTCCAAATTTATTGGAATTATTTAAGATTTTATTAGATTTTGTAAGATTTGACAACTTTATAATATTAATCTTCCAATTCACAAACACAGAAATATTATCTTCCTTATTTAGTTCTTGTTTAATATTTTTAAATAAAATATTACAATGTTTCCATATAGATTTTGCATAATTCTTGTTTAGTATTTTAGTTATCTCAATTTCTGTTGTTATTACAAATTACATACATTCAAAATTGTATCCCAACCTGTTTTATAACTAGTATATAAAATTTCACATATGTTATATAACTATCAGCTGCTTTGTTAAACTCTCCTATTATTTCTGGGAATATTTGGATTTTATGATAACAGGATAAAAGAGAAAACGGAGCAATATAGGAGGTAAGTTTTTTAAAGAAGAGGTACAAGCAGGAATGCAGGGGAATAGGCAGGCAAGCAGGCAGGAAAAAAGTGGAGAAATAAATATTTATTTATTTTTATTCAATTGTTCCTCCCAGTCCTGGGTCACAAGCCCAGGTCTTTGGGATGTATGTGGACTATGCCAGCTGGAGTTGGTACACTTAACAATGGTTAGGTCACCAAGATGTGCTAGGGGCAAAGTTGTTATATACTACTGAAATTAAGTTGGTGTCATCTGAACTAGATTGCTATAAAGTGAGATGTGAATTACAATCCCAAGGCAAATACAAGTAGAATAGAATTCAAAAATATAGTAAAAAGAAAACTCAATAAGATATTAAATTGAACATAAGAAAACATCTATTTAACACAAAAGAAGTCAGTTGTAGAGGAACTGAGGAATAAAGACAAAAAAACATTGAAAAGAAGTGACAGATGGCACTTGCATACAAATTTCAGTGTAAGTCCTTTCTTATCAGTAACTTCATTAAATGTAAATGGATGAAACACTCCAGTTAGAGATTGGCATAATGAATTTTAAAAAATCACGATCATGAGCATACCCCTGTGGCTCAGTGTCCTAGGTAAATCATGTAAAACCCAAGAACCTGGGTTTGAAGCCAGGAATTGGAGGAAATAAACAAATAAGCTAATTAATTAATTTAAAGAATAGTATCTGTTGTGTGCCTGAGAAAAATAAAGGTGAGGACTATGTTGATTTTTAAAAATATGGGCATGTCCTGGTGGCTCAGGTGCTCAGTCAATGGCTGAGATAGCTAGGTGTGGACCATGTAAAGCCCAAGGGTTGACTTCAAACCCAGGGACCAGGGTTGGGGTGAAAACAACCAAAAATAAATACATGAAAGTTCTTTCTCCTCTTCTTTAAAAAGTGCTTCTTCCTCCTCTTCCTTACTTTCTTAAAAAAAGAATCCTTCAAAAAGGTATAACAATTATTACAAGTACAAGTAGGGCATCTATGTGTCCTGAAGCATGAAGTTAGTTGAGAAAGAATTCAAGGAGGCACTTGATGACAGCAGGTGGCACGTTTATCTGGAGATAAAATTCTGACCAGTGAGAAAACAGTACATATATTCCTGCGGCTAGGAAATGGAACCAAAAAGACAGCTTAGCTGAGCTGGCTTAAACCAGATGGCTACACAGGCACACTGATTGCTGTAACCACCTTAAAGAAACACTTGCCTCATTATAATCTGCTTACCATAAAATGGTTTATGGGCCTGTACATTAAGCTCATTATAAAAGAGTGAATGAAGGGTAAGGATCATGCACAATAAAGGGAATGACTATCCCAGAAATCACCACCTCTTCCCTGGAAATCTCCAGGGACACCCCTGGGTCAGGAATGGGGAGGGTCAACAAAGGGATCCCCTTTACAAAAACGCCCATCTTGAGCAGGACAATTGCCACTATCCTCTCAAACCTGGCCCACTTGTCATCACCTCTCTCTTTCTTGTTTAACAAATTCCCAGCTTAATTTTTTATCTAGGGTGTTTGCATGGTAATTTTACATGTGGATGTAAGAACCTGGAGTGTGGCTCCAGTCTCTTCAGGAGCTCTGGTGTTAACAGTTCTATTATGACAGCAAGATGCACCTCAACGTTTATTACTCACAAGTCCTGGGAGTACAGGGGTTGCACAAAAAGATCTTGTGTGTATGTGTGTGTTGGGGCAGAGAGATACACACATAAGAAGACTCACACAAGAATGACAGCCTGTTTTTCAGTGTGAGAAGGTTTTAGCCAACATGTACATCCTCACAGAACTCATAATGGGGCAAAACCTATAAATCCCTAAATATGGTGAAGCGTGTACTCATAGTTTACTCCTAAACACATAAGAGGATTCACACAGGAGAAAAGCCCTTTGAATGTAAAGAATGGGAGAAAGCCTGTAACCAGAACATTATGACAGACTCACGACAGAAGAGACCGGACAAGGGAGTCGAGATGCTCTGAGGTATGACTTCCTTACTCCCAATTCAGGCCGGGAAAGCTCACAAGAGAGCGAGCATTCCACTGAACTCAGGCTTTGGTACATTTTTCATAGAGAAAATGGCAGTCATCAGTGGGTTAATTTTTCAAAAAAGGGGGAAACAAGGGCTTTAGGCTGAAACAATGCAGGTTTGATGCTTGGCTGACATTGTATCTGGGGTTGGTACATGTTTCTGTTTGATGAGGAGGTGGCTGTTTTCTTCTGCTTGGTGCAGGACAGTTACTTCATCTGGAGCAGCACTGCGATCATCACGTTTTGCTGACTCTAAAGGTCCTTGTGGCTGCTCACATTCAGCTTACTGAATACGTCTGAGAACACATACAGAAACCCTGTGAATGTACTGAATGTGGCAGAGCCTCTGCAGGTCATCCCTATTCAATTAATGAGTGTGCAAGAACTTTCCAATGGACACCCACCTTACTCAACACCAGAGAATTCATACTGCAGACAAACCGTATAAATGCAAAAAATGTGACAAATCCCTCAACAGAAGTACGCAACTTACTCAATGCCAGGGAACTCATACCCTCCAAGTGTGATGCGTGTTAGAAAACCTTTGGTCAGAGTGCTTATCTAACACAACACCAGAGTACGCAGACCAGGGACAAGTCTTACCAGTGTAAGGAATGTGGAAAGGCCATCACCATAAATGTATGCCTTTCACAACATGAAATCTTTCTTAAGAGAAAGAAACCTTTACAATGTGCTAATCACAATGACATCAGACTGGACAGAAATCTAACAAATGTATTTAATGTGGGAAGTGTCTCATGTACAATGCGAACTTCTCAGTATCAGTGTAAGAAAGATGTTGTATGTATAATAATTGTGGGAAGTAATTTATTCATAGCACATTGTTTCCTAAATATTAATCTGTTTATTATGAAAGATTCATACAAATATATCACATTAGTAAAATTTTGTACTGAATATCTCTTACTAAATATTAGGTAACAAACGATTGGGGAAACTCTACAAATAACATATTTCAACACAAAATTAGTAAATAAATCAAATTCTTTCTCCTAATAATTCCACTAAATTTTTATACAAGATGTAAAAATTGTCTATTTACCTTTTGATAACAGTTTTAGAAATAATTTTATAAATGAGGAAGGAGTGTAATATTCCCAACATGATGCCCAACTTTTTATAGACATTTTTATATGAATTCTTTTTTTTTAATAGAAACAACCATATCTTTATTCAGAAAAAAACAGTCATATTTATCACTACATCTCCTAAATCAACCAATAAGGCACATAAGTCCAGTGAAAAGGACACAGACCTGGTATTGGGAAAGGTGGTCTCAGGCAAGAAGTCTTTCAATCCTCTCAGCTACATAAGAACGGCTGGGGCCTGGAACACCTTCTGACCAAAAGATGAAGAGTCCATACAGTCTGTGCTGGACTTGTCACTCTGTGTGCAATTATTTTGCTCTGTTTTCAGATTCTCTGCTCTGTTTAGGTATGTATATCATATGGCACCTGGCCAGCCTCCACTATATCTGGCCCCTACAGAGACAGGGTCCTTCTGCTCCAGTAAAAGGACATGTGCAGCCAATTGCCCCGTGTCAGCTGCAGGGAAGGACCTGCAGGCCACTGGTGCCCACTATGAGAGCTGATGCAGCTTTGCCTCTTCTCTATGTGAATAAAGCACATTTCCTCCTAATACTTGGTTGTGTCTATCTTGGCAACTCCAGTATCAAGATGCAGCGGGCAGAAGTATTCAGATTTCTGCCCTTATTAATTGGCTCCACAAGATGCTGGGTTCTACTTTTGTTTGTGACACTAAGTAGCAGTGTGAATTTGTTTCTCATCAGAAAAAAATCATGGTATCCCATTACGGTTTCCTCTGGCTATAACATTCTGTTTTATTCCCCCTTTCCCCCGGGCCCCAAACCTGGGTCTTTGGGTTTTACATGGCCTTCACTTCAGCCTCCTTAGCCACAAGGATACATGTGACATTCTGTTTTCTGTGAGAATGAAGGATTATTATGACCCAGACCAAATAGGAAAAACTTTTGATAGAATTCAGAAGCCAGATGGAATACAAGCATCATCTGTTGATATCAACTTTTACATATTGCCATAATTTACTGAAGAAAATAGATTTGACTTTAGATCAGTTTTCCAAGCGTGGGCAGATAATTCTTTGCTGTGGGCTGCGGGTGCACTGCAGGGCATTTAACTGCATGCCCTGTCTCTTCCCACTAGATGGCGGTAGCCTCTCATTCTCAGCGTGACAATCAAAATGTTTTCAGACAAATGTCTTCCGAAGTAAAGGTCCCCAGGATTGAGAACGGATCTCCATGTAGATGTCTAATCAGGATTAAATAATAAATATAAACTCTATTTACCAACACCTCCATTTTATAAGTAGGAAAACTAAGACATTAGTCAAAATTTGAAATAGAACTAGGGTCTTAATCATTTCCTATGTTTAACCAACAAACATTCATAAGCAGGTTAAAAAATTACCCATATTAAAAATACTAAAATTAAGCATAATTAAACACCATCAAATGATTGATATTTTAGCTTTGAGTTCTTTAGCTTCCTAATCACTTTGTTATCATTAGTTAGCACTCCAGAGTGGAAATAATTATATCTTTTGTAATAGTTTCATATTTCCTTAAAATATTAACTAAGACGTATTTCCAATTTGGTAAATCTGATAACAAATACCATTTGGTTTTAAACAGAATTAATCTTAACCATCAAGTTAAAGACGTAAGAAAATAACACTGTCACTTCAAGGTTGTCTCAGTCTATTGTTCTATCTAATCAGATACCCTTAAACTAATTTTACCAGAAAATCTAAAGCCGTCATGAACCAATTTGCTAAACACACGAGGAAAAATGCTTACATACTTAGTGGTTAAAAGCCAATGGCAGTAGGACATCTTATTTTAAACTTTGAGATACATATGGAGAAACACTTGTGATTTTTTTTCTCATTTTGGTAGCAACATCATTAATAATTCATACTTGTGCCACACTCTAAGGCTTAATGAATAAAAGAGAGTTCCATAGTACTTCTGAAATATGAAAGACTGTTTTACTATAACTTTTATAGGCAATGAAAGTACTTTTAAGTTATCCAAGCCAGTCTAGTCAACCCTCTTTATTCATTAGGAAAACTTCAAGGAGTCCCTCTTACAAAGCAGTACTTTGTAGATGGCTCTTACCTTGTGGTTCTTAGGATGAACATGTGTTTACTTTGAGGGAACAATCACATAGATAGAAAGATGGTGTAATGTTTTACATGATTTCTTCAAGTTTTTTCAGTGGACATAAGATTTTCTAAACTGTTTGAGTCTTCTAACTCATCTTCCAGTAGAAGCTGGAGCATCCTGGTAGCAGTCAGTAATGTGACCGGCAGCTGTCTTTCCACCCCTTCTAAAGCAAAAGCCAAACAAAATTTGTGCAAGTCAGACAGAGAGAAAGTTTTCGAGTCTTCTTATTTCATAGAACTGTATGGGTGTCAAGCAAATTTATTTTGATATGAAACTTTCCATTGCTTCTGACAGAGACGACCACTGGCAGTCCACCACCTTGGCAAAGTCTGGGTGCAGGAGGGGCTCAAGCGGCCAGCACAAGTAGGTCACGTGGAAGGGGCGCCGCCACAGCGCAGGACAGCATGAGCCAGGAGCCCCAGCCCGGCAGTGCCCAGATGTAGGACGTGCAGTAAAGGCTGGCACAGAGGCACAGAAAGGCACGGCAGGTGGTCAGGTGAGCAGCACGCCCGCCTCCTCTAAGGTCTCCTGTGTGAATTCTCAAACTAGCATTTCAAAGGTCTATACTTTACAAATATTGAGTGCTTAATCCCATTAGTAGCAATTCCCTAATTATATTGCCAAAATAAGAGAAGGCACAACTTTTTAGCCTGCACCGTAGCAGCCTGCACCACAGAAGGGGGATAAGAAAGCACACCTTTACATGAGATCATTTAATCCAGAAGTTTTCCTTTGAAAACGGTATCTGTCTCTTTGATAGCATCTGGAATTACTTTTTCTGTTTTTCTATTTTTGCTTTTGTGTTGGACAAAGACAGATATTAGACATCTTTTTGCCCAAGCTGCTTAGAGAGGAAATGAGTTTCTATGACTTTTACCTAATCAGATTAGCGTTAGTATTAAAGAAGTCCATGTGCAAGTTTTATGAGACTTAACGACCATTACCTTATTGTTTTTATATAACTAAACAAATTCAGGACTCTTAAATCTCCTAGAGTTAGCAAACACAATTCTCTTTCTCATCACAGGTATTTTTTCTTAAGTGTCCAACTATTTCTAGAACATGATTTCCTTTATCAGTTTTTAAAATTAATTTAATTTGTATTGAGTTAACTTTGCTTTACAAAATAATGTAAACCCATGTGTGCAGGTTCCCATTTCTCAGACACATAACGACACACCATGCCCATCACGAAAATACAAAAAGTTTTTCACCATTTGCCATTGGACCCCATTAGCACTTGCTCACTCCTCACCCCTGGCCCATACCCTACCGGTAACCTCAATTCTACAGCTAATGCCCAAGGGATGGGCTTTGTTTAGTCTGTTCCTTTGCTTCGTTTCTTTATATTCCACATGTGAGTGAGACCATCTGGTATTTATCTTTCTTTTTTCTGACTTATTTCACTTAGCATAACCCTCTGTAATTCCGTCCATGCTGCAAATGATCTTTTCTAAGAACGGTGTAATATTCCTGTGTATGTGCACCACACCTTCTCTATCCATTCATCTGACTTTGGGCACATAGGTCGTTTCCAATTAATGGTTATTGTAAATATTTCTGCAATAAACATGGGGGTGCACACAGCTCTTCTCATGAGTGTTTTGTGTCTATTAGGTTAGTACACAGAAGTGGGATGATGGGATGATATGAGATTTCAATTTTAAATTTTTTGAGGCACGTCCATAAGGTGTTCCATAAGTTGCACCAATTTGCACATACACACTAATAGTGTGAAAAAAAGTGCTCCCTTTTCTGTGAATCCTCATGAACATTTGTTTTCAGACTTTTGAATAACAGCCAGTCTCACAGGTATGAGTTGATATCTTATTGTTGTTTTGATTTGCATTTCCCTAATAAATGAGGAAGAAAATCTTTTCATACGTCTGTTGGTCATTTATTTGTCTTCTTTGGAGAAATGTCTATCCATTTCCTCTGTCCATTTTGATTAGGTAGTTTGTTTTTCTGTAGCTGATTTTTATGAGTTCTTTGTATATTCTGGATATTAAACCCTTGTCACATATACAAAATGCAAATATCTTTTCCCAGTTAGAAGATTATATTTTTGTTTTGGTAATAATTTCTTTCATCAGGGAGAAGCTTTTTATTTTGATGTAGTCCCATTAGTTTGTTTTGGATTTTGTTTTCCTTGCTGCTGGAGTTAAATCCCAAAGACTCAAGGCAGATGTCATGGAATGGCTTTCCTATGTTGTTTCCAAGTAGTTTGTGGTTTCTAGTTTTACAGCCAAGCCTCTAATTTATTTTGAATTAATTGTTTTAGAGAGGAATCTAGCTTCATTCTTTTGCATGTGGCTATCTAGTTTTCCCGAAAGCATTTATTGTAAAGACTTTCCTGCTCTTGGCCCCTTTGGCATAAATTAACTAACCATATATGAGTGAGTTTATTTATGGTGATTCAGTTCTATTCCACTGATCTTGTCTCTGTTGTTATTCCAATAGCATCTTTTAAAGGAAAGTTGCAGGTAGGAATGAAGAGGCAGGCAGGAAGAGAAAGGAAGAAGAAACATTCTATTTATTTTATTTAGCTAGTCATCATTGTTATTTCCCACCATACAGTTTTAATAACTATATGTTTGTAATATAGCTCAGGATCTGAGAGCATGACTTTTGTTCTTTTTTCCTCATGATTGCTTTGCTAATTCAAGATCTTTTGTTATTCCATGCAAATTAAATTTTTTAAATTCTATTTCCTTGAAATAAACCCACGGGATTTCTATGGAATTTGCATTAAGCCTGAATATTGCTTCGGGTAAAATGGCCATTTTACAATGTTAAGTCTTCCCAATCATGAGCATGGGATATCTTTCCATCTCTTTGTACTTTGCTCTATTTCTCTTAAGAAAATCTTAAAATTTTCATTTTACAGGTATTTTGCCTCCTTAAGTTTATTCCAAGGTATTTGATTAATTTCACTTCCATTGTAAAAAAGATAGTTTTCTTGATTTCATTGTCTTCTATGGTATTCATTGTGTATAGAAATGTAACAGATTTTTGTGCATTGGTTTTGTAGCCTACCATTTTTCTGTACTCATTGATTAATTTTAGTACTGTTTTGATGGAGTTTGTAGGGCTTTCTACACGTATTATCATGTCATCTGCAAATAGTGATAATTTTACTTCTTCTTTTCTAATTTGGATTCCTGTTTTTTCTTCTTCTTGTTTAATTGCTTTGGCTAAGACATCAACAATGATGTTAAACAGCAGTGGTGAGAATGGACAGTCTTATCTTGTTCCTGATCTTAGAAGAAACATTTTCAGCTTTTGGCCATTTGAGTATGATATTGGGTTTATCATATATGACCTTCTATTATATTGAGATATGAACTTTCTATTCCCATTTTATGCAGGGTTTTTATCATACGGTTGTTGAATCTCGTTGAAGATTTTCTCTGCCTCTAAGATATAATCATATGATTTTTCTCTTTGCTCTTTTAGATGTTTTGTCTTACATTCGTAGATTTGCTTATGTTGAACTATACTTGCATCCTTGGGTAAATTCCACTTTGTCATCCTTTTGATGTATTGTTGAATGCAGTTTGCTAACATTTCATTGAGAATTCTGCATCCATGTTCATAGGAATATTGATCTGTAATTTGCTTTCTTATCAGATTGTGATAAAGTTTGATAATGTTAACCTCATAGAAAGTCTTTGGAAACATTCCCTGCTCTTAAATTTTGGGGAGAGTTTGAGAAGAACGGGATTCATTTTTCTCTAAAGGTAAAATTGTCTACTCCTGGACTTTCATTTTTACAGAAGACTTTTGATTGCCTCTCAAATTTCCTTGCTTGTGCTATTCAAGTTTTCATTTCTTCCTTATTCAATCTTAGTAAGCTTTGGGTTTCTAAAAATCTGTCCATGTCCTCGAGATTGTCCAATTTGTTGGTATAAAGCCACTCACAGTAGTTTTATGTTTTGTATTTCGGTGGTTTCTGTTGTAACTTCTTCTCTTACCTTTTTTATTCTAGTTATGAGACTTTCGTCTCTTTTTTTTCTTAGTGGGTTTAGCCAAAGTATTGATAATTTATTTATTCGAAGAACAAGTTTTGGGTTTCATTAATCTTTTGAATTGTCTTTGTTTTCTATTTCATTTATTTCTGCTTGAATTTTTATTATTTTCTGTTGACTTTTGGCTTCAATTAGTTTTCCTTTTCTAGTTACTTTATAGGTAGGGTTAGATTGGTTATTTGTGATTTTTCTTATTTCTTGAGGTAGGCCTGGATTATAATAAACATCCTTCTTAGTACTGCTTTTACTGCATCCCATAAGTTCTGGTAGCTCATGTCTTTATTCTCTTGTGTCTCCAAGTACTTTTTTAATTCTTCTCTGGTTTTGTCCTTTATCTAAGAATCATTCAGAAGCATGTTTAACTTCCATATATTTTGGACTCCTCCAGCTATCTTTTTGTGGGTGGTTTCTAGTTTTGAGTCATTGTAATCTGATAAAATGGTTGGTTTGATTTCAATCTTTATAAATTTGTTGAGGTATGCTTTGTATTCCAACATATGGTCTGTCCTTGAGAATGTTATGTGTGATTTGAGAAAATTTTTAATTATGCAATTGTTAGATGAAATATTCATCACTCTCTATTAAACCCATCTCTTCTAATTTGTCATTTAAAGCTGTTGTTTTGGTGCACTCTGGTGGCCCAGCAGTTTAGTCCACTGGGCACAGTCCAAGGCTCAAACCAGGGAAACAACCAAGATGAACTTCTAAAATAAAATAAGTGGAATGATTTTACCTCCTCTCTCTTCCTGTCTGCCTGTTCAACTTCATTACTGTCTGCATCTTTGCTTTAAAAAAAGAAAAAAACTCACTCCTTAAAAAAATGTTGTTTCCCTGTTAATTTTCTACCTGGTTTATTTGTCAATTGTTATCATTGGGTTGTTTAAATTTCCTGCTATGACTGTATTGCTGTCAATGTCTCTCTTTTGTTCTGCTAATAGTTGCTTTATGTTATTTTGATTCTCCTTCATTTGGTGCATATATATTAATAAGCATTATATCTTCTTGCTGAATTGGTCTCTAAATCATTATATAATGTCCATTCCTGTCTTTTGATATCTACTTTAGTTGTAATTACATTTTATCAGATATAAGTTTGGCTATTCCTGATGTATTTGGTTATAATTTTACTATGGGATTGTCTTCCAACTATTGACTTAGAACCTATGTTTATCTTTTAAAAGTTGAGTCTTCTTAATGCAGCAAAAACTTGGGTTGTATTTTATAATCCTTTTAGCCAATCTGTGCCTCTTATTTATTTTTTATATTGTTATGTAATTGTTTTATTTGTTTTACCATTAATAGTATTTTATTGAAGTAAATGTTTTATAAATTAATGTAAATCAATGTGTGCAGATTCCCCATTTCTCAATATACGTCAACACACTCTGCCCTCCACCAAATCACCAAGTGTTCTTTAATATTGTCCACTGTACCCTGCCATCACTTGCCCCCCATACCCATTCCCTACTTATAAGCTCAGTCCTATCAGTCAATATCCAGCATTAGGCTTTGTTTTGTCTATTTCATTGCTTTGTTTCTTCACACTCCACCTATATGTGAGATCATCTGGTATCTGTCTTTCTTCTTCTGACTTAGCATAATCACCTTTAGATCTATCCATGTTGATTCAAGTGACAGAACTGCATCTCTTCAAAGGGTTGAGTAGTACTTCACTGAGTATATATACCACATCTTCTTATCCATTTATCTGACAATGAGCACTTAGGTAGTTTTCAGTTCTTAGCTGTTGTGAATAGAGTTGCAATAAACATGGAGGAGTGAATATATTTGTCTGCAAATTAGTATTTTTGTATCTTTTGGGTAAACTCCCAGAAGTAGGAATGGCAGGGTCATATGTGATTTCCATATTCAACCTTTTGAAGAATCTCCATACTCTTTTCCACAGGAGATGTACTAACTTGAGTTCCCACCACAGTGTAAAAATATTCCCTTTTCTATACATTCTCACCAACATGTGTTGTTTCCAAACTTTCGGATAATAGCAAATCTCTCTGGTGTAAGGAGATATCTCACTGTAGTTTTGATTTGCATTTCCCTAATAGCAGTGAGGAGGACCATCTTTTCATGTGCCTGTTGGTCATGTGCATGTCTTCTCTGGAAAAAATGTCTACCCAATTCTTCTGCTCATTTTTTAATTGGATTACCTGTTTTTCTGTAGTTTTTATGAGTTCTTTGTATATTTTGTGTATCAAGCCCACTTGTTTATTTTTTGTTTTTGTTTCCCTTGATGCTGGAATTGAGTCCCCAATGACCTTTCTAAGGCTTATATCATGGGATGTCTTTCCATGTTGTCTTCCACTAATTTTTTGATTTTTGACCTTGTGTCCAAGTCTCTAGTCCATTTTGATTTATTTTTCCTGATTTTGTTAAAGAGTGCTTTAGCTTCATTCTTTTGCAAGTGGCTGTCCAATTATCCCAAAACCATTTATTGAAGAGTGTTTCCTCTCTCCATTGTATGATTTTGGCTCCTTTTTTGTAGATAAACTGATTTTGTCTGTGTGAGTCAATTTCTGGTAATTAAGTTGTATTCCACTGATCTGTCCCTCAGTTATTATTCTAGTACCATACAGTTTTGATCGTTACTATTTTGTAGTATAGGTAAATGTCTGGGAATATGATACCACTGCACTTCTTTTTTTCTCATAATTACTTGGACTATTTGGGTTTTTTTGTTGTTCCTCACAAATTTTAAAGTTTTTTTTCTATCTTCTTGAAATATGCCTTTGGGATTTTGATGGGAATTACATTAAATCTAGTATTTCTTTGGTAAGATGGCCGTTTTAACAATGTTGATTTTTCCCAACTATGAGCAGGGGATATCTTTCCATCTCTTTGTATCTTTCTTTTAAGAAGTACTTGTAGTTTTCATTGTATTGGATTTTCACCTCCTTTGTTAAGTGTATTACAAGGTATTTGATTCTTTTTGCTTCTATTGTAAATGGATTCATGTTCTTGATTTCATTTTCTTCTAGCATTTTTTCACATATAAAAATGCAATGACTCTTAGTGCATTGATTTTGTAGCCTACCGCTTTTATGTATTCATTGATTAGTTCTAGTAGTTTTTTGACAATTTTTAGATTTTCACCATATATAATCATGTCGTCTGCAAATAATAATAGTTTTACTTTATCCCTTCCAGTTTAGATTCCTTTATTTCTTCTTGCCTATTGCTCTGGCCAAGACTTCCCATAGGATGTTAAATAGCAGTGGTATGAAACTTCTGATTTAATATGGTGAGCTGTTAGGACTTCAA
This sequence comes from Solenodon paradoxus, assembly GCA_004363575.1. Taxonomy (NCBI): domain Eukaryota; kingdom Metazoa; phylum Chordata; class Mammalia; order Eulipotyphla; family Solenodontidae; genus Solenodon; species Solenodon paradoxus. The sequence goes on along the minus strand of RJWH01001614.1, from coordinate 250,444 downwards.
ACTCGCATCCTTCCCAAAAACAAACTAGGAAGTCCCTATTTTATGGCTACAAATTCTGAGAAAAAGCAGGATGGGCAACTACAGTGAGAGAAGCAGCATTTAAGTCTATGAAGTGTAGGCAAAATCATCCAATTTCTGCACCACATTGAGGTTTGGGGATTCCAAACCCCAAGGGAAAATAAGCTGTGGCAGAGGGGATGGATCCTTAGGAAGAACTGAGCCTCTTGGAGACAAAAGACTTAGTCAGTCATCAGTGAGTTTGCCAGCAGAATCAGGATCACTGAAACAGGGGAGGAGAGTCTTGGTGCAGGGTGGATAGAGAACCAGTACTCCAATAACCTGAGTCACAACTCCCAGGGGAGTATATACCGGTCACTGCCATCCCCGGAAGGCAGTTGCCTTCCACCATCACTGCACTGGAACTGCAGGATCTGCCTTCCAGAAATCAAGCTAACAGACCTGATGACAATGGAAACACTGTCTCTGGGATTACAGATTCTCTGGAAGAAGAGAGTCTCCAAGAAGGGAGCAACCAGATAGCAGCACTCTGTGGGTGTCAATGTAACTATAGCCCTCTTGCTGATTATGGGCCAAACAACAATTCACAGGAGGACTTTATCATTCAGACCAGTGATGCTGGGGGAAGACTGTATCCCCCATGCAAACTCCAACACCACAGGATGGACTCTTTGACCTCACTACAGGGTTCACCTCAGAGCTTAAACAAATCTGCCCAGTGGTAAGGTCACACAATGAATGAATTTCAAGTGTTCACACCAAGATCCAGGTCTATTCAGGGTAAGACAACAACTTATTGCAAAGTCATCACTTTGGGGAAACCTAACCCACAGAAATGAAAACAGAATGCCAAAAAGAATGAAGAAACAGAGAAAATACACATGAAATGATGGATCCAAGTAAAACAACAGGAGAACATTTCAATGCAACAAACACATGCAAGCTACCTGAAAATGAATATAAGGCAACAGTTAACAAATGCATTCATGGAAATAAGGAAAATAATACAGGAAGAAAAATAGAGCCTTAACAAAGAGAAGATATAAAGCATTTTTTAAAAAGTATAAAAGAAAGAACACAATAGCTCAATAGAGGGACTCAAAAGTAGGATGTATAAAGCCTCCAACAGAATCACAGAGCTAGAAAATAGGGCAAATGAATGCACTCAAGCACACCACCAAAGAGATAAAAGGCTAAAAATAAATGTTTTCAATATCTCACAGTTGAGTTTAATATTGGCTGTGGTTTAAATATATATGGCCTTTATTATGTTGAGATATAAGCCTTCCATCTCCATTTTATGCAGTATTTTTGGTAAATGGGTGTTGAATATTGTCAAAAGCTTTCTCTGCATCTATTGATATGATTATGTAGATTTTTTCCTTGATCTTGTTGTTATGGTGTATTACATGAAAATATTTTTGCATGTTGAACCTGGGATAAATCCCACTCAGCCATGTATGACGATCCTTTTGATGTATTGTTGGATTTAGTTTGCTAATAGTCGTTGAGAATTTTTCAAAGTAAAGGTGTAGGCAGGAATGAAGGTGAGCAGAGGCAAGCAGGTAAGAAGAGAAAGGAAGAAGAATCACTTTATTTTATTTAATTGTTCATCTTGGTTGTTCACACCAACCCTGGGACATAAACCCAGGACATTAGAATGTATATGGATTGCACCCAATCCCTACTCTACCAGGGCATTCTTTGCTGAAAATTTTTGCTTTTATGTTCATTTGGGATATTAGTTTATACTTTTCTTTCTTGCTGACATCTCTATCAGTTTTTGATATCTGTGTTCATGTCAGCTATGAAGTTAGCCTCATAGAAAATGCTTGCCAGTGTTCCCTGCTATTTAATATTTTGGAAGACTTTAAGAAGAATTGGTGTTAATTTTTTTCTCTGAAGATTTGGTTAAACTCACAAGTGAAGTCATCCTGTCCTGGGCTTTTACTTTTAGGGAGAATTTTGATTACCTCTCCAATTTCCTTGCTTGTGATAGTTCTGTTCAGGTTTTCTAATTCTTCCAGGTTCAGTCTTGGCAGACTGTATCTTTCTAAAAAGTCCTCATGTCCTCAAGGTTTTCCATTTTATTGGCATAGAACTGTTCTTGGTAATCTCTTATGATGTTTTGCACTTCTGTGGTATCTGTGGTAAATTCTCCCCTTTCATTTCTGATTCTAGCTATGAGAGCTTCTCTATTTTTTTTCTTCTTGAGTCTAGACAATTGTTTGTCAATTTTGTTCATTTTTTCAAAGAACCAACTTTTGGTTTCATTGATCTTCTGGATAGTCTTTTGTCTTTTTTATTTCTATTTTGTTTATTTATTCTTGAATTTTTATTTCTTTTCTACTTTTATAGGACTCAATTGGTCTTCTTTCTCTAGTGTTTTAGATGTAGGGTGAAATTATTTATTTGCAATTTTTCTTGTTTGTTGATGTAGGCCTGGATTGCAATGAACTTCCCTTTCAATACTGTTTTTGTTGCATCCCAAAGATTCTAGTAGCTTATGTTTTCATTCTCATTTTTACTTAAGTACTTATTAGATTCTTCTTTGATTTCCTCTTTATTCAAGAGTCATTCAGAAGCATATTGCTTAGTCTCTTTAATTTAGAGTCTTCCAGCTTTCTTTTTGTGGTTGATTTCTAGTTTTAAGCCACTGTGGTCTGAGAAGATGAATGGTATGATTTCCATCTTTGTAAATTTGTTGATACATGTTTTGTGTCCAACATATGATCTATCCTTGAGAATGTTCCATATGCAGTTGAGAAGAATGTGATTTCTTTAGTTGTTCGGTATATGAAGTGTTCGGTATATGTCTCTTAGACCCATCTGTTCCAATTGATCATTTAAATCTGTTTAAATCTGTTATTTTCTTATTTACTTTTTGCCTGATTGATCTGTCCATTGTTGTAAGTGGGATGTTGAAGTCTCCTACTAACATTGTGTTTCTGTCAATATCTCTCATTAGTTCAGACAATATTTGCTATATGTATATTGATGCTCCTTCATTTGATGCATATATTTTAGTAAGCATTATGTTTTCCTGCTGGATTGACACCTAAATTACAATATAATGCCCATCTCTGTCTGTTGTTATCCTTTTTAGTTGGAAGTCTATTTTATGTGACATACACATAGCTGCTTCTACTTTTTTTGATTGTCATATAACTGTAGTATTACCTTTCAACTATTGAAATAGAGACTGTTTTTCTTTGGAAAGAAGACAAGTCTTGCTTTAGTATTTTATTGCAGTAATTGTTTTATAAATTAAAATAAACTTATATGTGCAGTTCCCCTATATGTGCAACTTCCCTGTTCCTCAGTTATATATCAGTACACTCTGTCCTTCACCAAATCACCAAGTGTTCTTTGCCACTGTCCAGTGGGCTCTTCCACATGTCCTCCCCATCCCCATCCCATTCCCTATTAGTAACCTCAGTTCTATTGCAAGTGTCCAGGGCCTAGAGTTGTTCCATCTGCTCCTTTGTTTTGTCTATTCACATTCCACCTATGAGTGAGATCATATGATATCTTTCTTATTTTGACCATATTTTACTTAACACAATCCCCTCTAGATTTATCCATGCTGATTCAAATGACAGGATTTCACCTTTTCTAAGGGCTGTGTAGTATATATATATATATATATATATATATATATATATATATATATATATATATATATATACCACATCAAGAAGATAAGTCTGAATGCAGCAGAAAGTTGGATTCTGTTTTTAAATCCCTTCAGCCACTCTGTGCCTTTTAATTAGTGAGTTCAATTCATCAATATTTAAGGTAACGATTGACATGTTAACTGTTTATTGACAACTTTTAAGTGTTTTCTGGGTGTTGTCAAAAGCAGTATCTTTGTCCTTTTTATTTTCTTAGTTATTTGAAAGGAATTATGTTGTGATTACTTTTCCTTTTTATTTTTTTTGCATTTCCATGAAGATATGTTTTGTGGTTACCCAGGATTTACATACAACTTTCTATATCTATATCCTGTTTTTACTTGAAAGCAAGTTAATCTTGAGCTCATTCTAGTCATCCACATTTTCACTCTCCTCTTCCCCAGATTTTACATTATGATGTCTTACTGCTTTTAAGTGGAGTTTCTTTACTTCTTTAGTATTTTTTGGTAAAGATAGTTTCATGGTAATGAATTCCTTTAACTTTTGCTTAGCTGAAAAGCTTTTATCATTCCTCCAAGTCTTAGGGAATCTTTGGTTGGAAATGCTTTGCTTTCAGCATTTTTAATATATCATGCCATTTTTCTCTGACCTTTAAAGTACAGCTGATAAATCTGCTGACACTCTTTGTATGTAACTTGCTTTTTATGCACTTTTTTTATGATTCCCTCTACCTTGTAGTTTTGACATTTTAATGATGATATGTCTTTATGTAGGTCTGTTTGGGATTCCTTTGTTTGGAATTCTTTGAGCTTCCTGGGTCTGGAGATCTGCTTCTTTCCTCAGTTTAGGGAAATCCTCAGCTATTATCTCCTCAAATATAGTTTCTGCCTCCTTTTCTCACTCTTCTCCTTCTGGGATCCCTATCATGGGAATTTTGTTCTTCCTGATGTTGTCCCATAGGTCTTACATGCTATCTTCAATTTTTTTTCATTCTTTTTTCTCTCTGCTGCCCTGCTTGTGTCATTCTGCTGCCCTGTTTTCTAGCTCACTTATTCTATTGGAAGCTTCTTCCAGTCTATTGGTTAGTCCCTCTATTGAGTTCTTTATTTGAACTATTATATTCTTTAGCTCTTTGTCTTTTGGTTTGAGCCACCTCATATAGTCTCCACTTTGTAGTCATCCTATTTTTGTTCCTTCATTATTTTCCTTATTTCAGAGAGTATGATGATGGCTTTTGCTTTAAAGTCTTTATCAGGTTGTTTGCTTAGGTCTGATGTTGCATTCAGATTCCCCGCTGTGGTTTTGTTTTGGTACATCATTTCGCATATATTTCTTTGGTTCATTGATCTGTTGGCATTCTGTGTTTGTTTTCACAGGTTAGGATTCCCTGATGTGAAGACTTTATATTAGGGTATCAAATTGCCCAGAATATAAATGGATCTTGGTTTGAACACTGGACTTTGTATAATCATGTGATTTAAACCCTGGTTGGATGAGTTGAAGCTATGGTGAGCCCTGTTTTGATGATTCAGAGTCCAGCCTACAGAGTTGGTATTGTGCTAGAGAGTGCAGAGGTTTCCCCTACAGTCACAGGTATGAACAATAAAGCCCACAGAGTGCAACCCAGGATTGTGGGCCCACAGTCAGAAAACAGACCACAGTCCTTACACAACCCACAGAATGGAGATAATCTGGTATCTGTGGTTAGACCTTCTCATCTCAAAGTCCCTCAGTCCTCCAGAGAATTCATAGTTCCTGCAGAGGTGGTGACCACATCTTGGGGGTGGAATATCAGGAGGGCTAACAGCACAGCACCAATGTACTAGTAGTAGAGAGAGCTGTCACCTATTCCCAGGGGCTGTCCCATAATGGTGGCCTCCCCCATTATTTCCTTGCATGGGGCTGATTCTGTTTATTGCAATGATGCCTCCAAACTCAGTGACTGCTAGCCAGTTCAGGAGTGCTCACTTCCAGAGAAATCCTTTACCTTCAGGGCCATGGTTGTTTGCCAGATTCTCCTCACTGTTCTGGTATCTTGGAATGGTGATGTGGCTCTGAGACATATTGGCCTCTCCTACCTTTTATATGTTTATGGTAGCCAAATAGATGTTTTCTTGGTTGTTCTATGGGGAGAAGGGAGCCTAAGTTTTTTTAAGGAAAGCTTCAGGCAGGAATGGAGGTGAACAGACAGGCAGGCAAGAAGGGAGAATAGGAAGAAACATTTTAATATTTAGTTGTTCATATTATCTGTTTCCCACAGACCTGGGACTCAAACTTGGGATCCTTGGGATGTATGTGAACTATGTTACTTTGGAGGTGACTGACTTAACCACTACTTCACCAGGGCAGCACCTAAGGAAACAGATTTTAACAGTTCACTATCTTGGAACTGGAACCCTTTATCAGTTTTCAAAGTAACATCTCTAAGATATAATATAAAGTAATCAGACCAGTTTCTTAACTCATATGCTGGATTTTATGTATCCCAATAAATCCTATCTTTCCAAATTGCCAACTTGAGAGGGGATATGCTAAACCCTGTTATTTCTATTGTTTAAAATGACTGAAATCCTTTTTATTTTGAATTTGCATGCCGTAGTTATGTGACTATTCAAGAAAACTAGTGTAATTTAATGTCCAATGGTGCCTCTTGGTTTTGTTCAGCTTTGACACTTTGTGTTCTCAGCTTTGGACTTCTTGTGGTAAACTGAAGATACTTGAAAAGTTTCATTTTGTTGGTCAATGAATGAATTTCCCCCAAAGAACAGTTAAGCAAAACCCCAGGTGAAGGCAGGTCAGTTTGATGTGCAGTAATGCAACTACCACACTGTATTGATTAAACAGCAAAAATTTATTTTATTATAGTTCTGGAGACTGGAAATCAACCTCAAAGTACCAGCAGGGTCAGGTTCTAGTGAACCCAATTCCTGTTTTGTAAATTGCTCCCTTCTTACTGTCTTCACATGTTGAAAAGAGAGGAAGCTTTGGGGTTTCTTCCTTTTCTTATAAAAATACTAATCCTACAATAATTAATCCCATAATCCCATACCCCCATGACCTCATCTAAACTTAATCACTTCCCAAAGAACCCCCACTTCAAACACCATTCCATTGTAGTATTAGGGGTTCAACTTGTGACTTTTAGGGGACACAAACATTCAGTTCATCGCAGAGGTCCTTCACTTTTTCCATGTCAGAGCTGATTAGCTATGGTACATGGAATATTAGTGACTTGTTGACAAGATATATTCATCTCCATAAGCCAAATTGCTGTGTTTTCTGAATAAATTAATAATTATTGGACAAAATTCCACTAAACCAAAGTCTTCCAGGCACCAGGCCACATGGGGTCGCTTTCTTTTTGGCCATAAATTAAAAGGCAACCACATGATTTCCAGACTACAGGATATGAGCCTTTTCATTTCATCATGAAAGTACTTCTATAAAAATTGATTTTAAAAAAAGACTAATATAAGCAGAATTCACAAAAGGGATATCATGGGTAGAAGACAAAGAATTTTATGTGGCAATTAAGGAGAATGTTGTAAAGCCTCAGATAAGCTGATATTCTCTATCAAAAGGTGCTTCTCCTAAGTTCAGTAATGAACCATGCATAATGCACTCATCAGAGCATTATTTAGAATATTTCAGAATTGGATTTAATACCACATGTAACTGCAAGAGAGTAGCTATCATGTTTATTAAACTGTAAGGCATCCACTTACTAGAGCATCCTAAGCCAGTCATTAGAAGTTCAACTCTGGATGCACCCTGGTGACCTATCAGAAAAGTCTGCTACCTCCATCTGGCAGAGTCCACATACTTCTAAGGATCACAGTTCATGTCCTGGGGCTGAAAGAACTACCAAGATGAACAACCAAACACAAAAATAAAGTGATTCTTACTCCTCCTCTTCCTGCCTACCTCTGCTCACCTTCATTCCTGCCTGCATCTTTCCTTTAAAAAAATCAATCTCTTTCATCTAACTATAAATATTTGCTTATACTCTTCATGGTTTCAATTTTTACATTTAATGTTTTTATTAACATGGAACCCAACAATTTATGGTATCAGGTATGGCGTTTTCTCCTACAAATTCAACAATTTTTCTTTTATGCTTTATTGCATGATACTGCCTTTCTAGCTATCCATCTACCCACCCATTCATTCATCCATCCATCCATTTTATTATGACTGTCTTTTATTATTTAAACACCATACTTTTTCACTTATTCTTCTAAAATACTCTAGAATCAGATTACCCATGATTACCCATAACTGTAAGCTGGTTCAACAGTAAGAGGCAGAGACAAGGGAGCCAGATGGTCTCTAAGCGAGACTCCATTGTCCCAAGTGCTGACCAGGAAAGCTTCTTTCAGAGAAGAGCGGGGAGCAATCTGTCCTATGCTCGGGGAGAGAAGTTTTTAAGGGGAAGTTTCGGCAAGTTGGGTGGGGTGGGGGTGGAGTCCTGGTGTGCTGTGATAGCAGGGTGGGGATTTGGGATGTCAACAGGATGGACTGTCCTTGATTTCGACAAACGTGAGGGTTGAACCGCAAAACGTTCCGTACTTCATGCTAGGCTGGAAGGTGATGACTTTTTGTTTTATTTTGTCTCCTGACTCAATAATGAAAACATTCCTGTTAATATTTTGGAATTCCTATGAATTTTATTGGAATGGCTTTTTAATTTCTAGATTAAGTGGGGAAGAATTATGATCTTTTCACATAAGTCTGCTCGTTGTATATCATCTACTTAGGTCCTTGTTTAAGAGTCTTGGTAAAGTTTTGTTGTTTTCTTCCAGATCTCATTAGTTTTCCTTTAAACTTTTTCTCTCCTTTTTTTAAAGTAAATATGCAGACAAGAAATGTGAGTAGGCAGACTAGGAGAGAGAAGAGGAAGAAGCCCATTCAGTCAGAAACTTGTCAGAAATAAGTTGTCCCATGCAGCTAAGCTTTGGAATGATATGTTAATAGAAATAGATTACTGATATAATTTGTGTTCTATATATTTGGCACTATTGCAAATGGAATATATTTCTGCTATATTTTACCACTGGCACTGCTGGAATATCAGAAAGAAGTTTTTATTTAATTTTATTATAATATTATATGGTTTAAGTTGTGCCTCACTGTAAATCATCACCACCATTTCAGTTTTTCCTTTACTACACAATTAATCCCTTCTACCAAATTAGAACTGTTCTATGTTTCTTTACCAAAAGTCAAACTCAATAAGTTATTTAGCTATATTTAATCATTTTAAGGTTATCATCTTGGATTTTTAGTTACATAATCACACGTCTGAAAATAATTATCATCCCCCCACCAGGAATCTGCAGGGACAAACTTTGAACTTGCTCCCTGACTAGGGAGTTGCAGAGGGAGAGCCCATATTCCACCATCACAAGATAGTTTTATCTCTATGCTTAGTAGAGCCCAGGGGACATGCTTGGGATCATGCAGGCACTGGAGAGCAGTGGGCAGTGAGTCCCATCTCTCCATATCCAAAAAATGGAAATTGCCTGCTGCCTTAGGGCTTGACAGAACTCACAGGGACTGCCTGTGAACTTGATATTTGGATTGAGGAGCTTCCTATCAGTGACCTATAAAATAATATTGTCCCTCAATCCCTCAGAAGCCAGTGGACACAACTGAGACCACATTAGCAACCCATCATAAGAGAGCATTCTAGAGAATGGAACAGACCCTGCACCCACCAAAGCCAAGTGGCTAGCTGGTATCAGCCGTGCAAGGACCCAATATCATCATTAGGGAAGAAATCTAAAGTAAAAGAAAAAAAAACAAAAAACGGAGTGGTAAATCTGAGGCAGAGAAGAAAGTCATGCTAAAATCAAAGTCACAAAAAAATGCAAATGGCCTAAAGAGAGGAAGATGTCAGGACCTCCCCCAGAGAACACCATTGACATTGAATGGGACAACCTAACAGATAAAGAGTTCCAAATAACAGCTATAAAATAGTTGAATGAGGGGAAGGAGGCACATACAACTACATAAAGGCAATTGCAATACCTCAAAAAAGAAGTGACCATTCAAAGGGAAACTTTACCAAGGAGATTGAGGCCATGAAGAAAGCCCTAGCAGAAATGTGAGAGATAAAAGACATAGTCAAGGGAATATGATTAGCAGGGGAATGATAGAGGGAAAGCTCAAAATGGGATGCTGCCTACCTGAGTCATACCAGGCAAGCCTTTTCCTGAGCACTAGGGCCAAAGAAGTCAAAGCTTATCTCTAATCCTCTGGAAAGATTCCAACTTAATGTCTAACCCAAGGTGACAAGGAGCCCAGGACCACCAAAATGACAGAGACCACTTCAGATACCTGGAGAACTTCCTGGAAAATCCCCTTACTTGTGCTTTTGAACTTCCTTGTGAGTTCTATTCTCCTGCTAATTAAAGACACTAGAAAGGCTGTCCACCCAGAACCCCCTTCCCAAGAGTATAAATTCAACCAGCCTCCACTCTGAAATGCAGTTTTTCCTGTGTAGGAGACTGTCTCCTGCTTTGCTTTCTTTTTCCTCTTTTTTCTCTAATAAACATATAAAACTGCAACAACAAAAAAAACCCCAAAAACCCATAGTCAAGGAATAAAGATATACACAGAATGCTCCATAAACAGACTCAGCCTTACAGAGGAACAAATCTCAAAAATTGAAGACAAGATCACAGAGGTGATCTTCATGGAAGAAGAGAGAGAAACATAACCGAGGAAAAATGAAGAAATCCTATGAGAAATATTGGACACCATAACAAGAACAAATGTAAGGATAGTATCCCAGCAGAAGAGGAGAAGGGGAAAGCAATAGAAAATTTAAAGAAGTACTAGCAGAGAACTTCTTACAATGTCATGAAGGTCCAAGAAGTAAATAGAACACCAACATTTCTAAATATAAAAAACCTACTCATAGATACATCATGGTAAAATTAGCAAAAGTCAATCACAAAGGAAAAACACTCAAGGGTTCCAGAGAAAAGATAAATATAACCTAAAAAGGTATGCCCATCAGGATATCATCAAATTTCTCAACAGAAACCCTACATTGCCAAGAGAGAGTGCAACAGAATATTCAAAACACTGAAACAAGAGCTAGCACCAAGAATACTCTATCCTGCAAAATTATCATTCAAATATAATGGAGAAATAAAGGTCTTCAATGATAAGCAAACATTAATGAATTTTTCCATCACCAAGTCTGCCGATAGAAATCATGACAGGGGTCCTACAGCAGAGAAAAAAACAACAACAAATATCCACCAAATCCTGATAACAGTGATAAATAGGAAAGCAAAAGCAGAAACGAAGACAAGATCAACAGGAAAGAACAACAAGAAAACACTAAATGGGCACACCCTGGCTGAGTTGCAGTTAGGTCAACTGCCTATAAAGGAGAGAGTCACATACCCCTGGGTTCAAGTTCTGGGCCCAGGGGGGAAATGACCAGTATGAACAGCTATAATAAAAAAATAAAATAAAGATGATTCTTCCTCCTCTCTCTTCCTGCCTACCTACCTGTCTTCATTTACCTGTCTTCATTGCTGCCTGCACATTTCCTTTTTTAAAAAAGCACTAAAGATAGAAATAAAATCATGGAATCTGTACAAACATATAAATGTGATATGGCACCAATTCATAAAAGACTATCATAGTGATATAGAGACAGTGATAATTCATATGGCAGCCACAAATAAATCTAAAGAGATATATTGCTGGGAAGTAGATGAAACTGAAAGAACCAACACAGAAAATAAAAACAAATGGATAATGAAGCAACAGACACAGAAAACAAAGACTCAAATGACAGCAATAAAGTCCTATATATCAGTTATCACCCTAAGTGTGAACCGACTGAATGCACCAATCCAAAGTTGATGAGGGAACAAAAAAAAAAAAGTAGGATCATTCTTATGCTTACAAGAAACTCATATTAGATCCAAAGACAAGGACAGGTTGAAAGTGAAAGACTATGGAAAAATATATCAAAGCAACAATTATGAAAGGACATCAATACTATGACGAATGAAACTGCAATACTAACTTCATACAAGATAATACTCCATCTGAAATGTTGATATTAAGTTCAATAAGGATATTACATTGTGGGTAAGGGGTTAATTCATCAAGTAATTATCATTAATATAAACATACCCAGTGCTGGACCATCTAAATAAATACGGACAGATATAAAGGTAGTCACTGACAGTAACACAGTAATAGTAGGGAGATTCAATACTTCACTTACATCAACAGATAGATTACCCAGGCAGAAAACCAACAAAGAAATAAACCCCTAAATCAAGCAATAGATAATATAGACCTAATAGACATATACAAGGTATTCGACCCCAACAAAAAATGAACATACATTCTGCCCAAGTGTACATGAAACATTATCAAGGATAGATTATACGTTGGGACACAAAACAAGTCTCAGCAAATTTAGCAGGATTGAAATTATAGAAAGTCTTTTTTTGACAATAAGTGGGGAGTTATAAATGAATCAGAAGAGAAAAACTGTAAGAAGCACAAAGATGTGGAGATCGAACAACATGCTTCTGAACAACTCATATATCACCAATGAAATTAAAGGTGAAAGTAAGAATTAACTATAAACAAATTAAAATTAAGAAACAAGCTACCAGGACATGTGAGATGTGGCCAAACCAGTCTTAGAGGAAAACGTATAGTCATAACAGTGCACATCAAAAACCAAAAGAGAGCCCAGATTATATCCCTAACCTCACATCTGAGGAACTAGAAATGCAAGAAAAATCAGAACAAAAAAATAGCAGAAGAAATGAAATAACAAATATTAGATCAGAAATAAATGAAATTGAAAACAAAAAGATTAATGAAACCAAGTGTTGTTTCTTTGAAAAAATAAAAGTGATAGACCCCTAGCTAGACTCACAAGGAAAAACAAAGATCAGAAATGAAAGTAGTGATATTACAACTGACATCACAGAATTACAAAGAATCATGAGAAATTACTATGAACCACAAATATATGCCAACAAATTTGTCAATCATGAAGAAATGAACAGATTTCTAGAATACTATAACCTCCCAAAAATGAACAAGGGAGACAGAGACAATTTGAACAGACCAAGCACAATCTCATAAATTGAAGCAGTAATCTAAAATCAAAGAATAAGAACATAGCTTCACTAGTGAATTCCACCAAACAAAGAAGAGCTAATCCCATCCTTCTTAAACTCTTCCACAAAATTGAAGAGGAGGCAAAACTCTCAAATATATCCTATGAGGCCAATATTTCCGTGATCCTCAAACTAGACAAAGATATCACCAAAAAAGAAAACTATAGACCAATATCACTGGTGAATATAGATGCAAAAATACTCACCAAAATGCTGGCAAAATGAATTCAACAACACATTAAAAAATAACACACCACAATCAAGTGAGATTTATTCCAGGGATGCAAATATGCTTCAACATATGCAAATCAATAAATGCAATACACAACATCAACAAAGAGAAAATAAAAATTGTACTGTCATATTAACAAATGCTGAAAAAGCACTTAAGAAGATTCAACACCCATTCATGATTAAAACCCCTGCCAAATAGGAACAGAAGACATGTAACTCAAAATGATGAAAGCAATATATGACAAACCTATAATCTACATCATACTTAATGATGGAAAACTGAAAGCTTTTACTCTAAGATTTGGAACAAGACATGGTTGCCTCATTCTACTAGTCAGTCAAGTTCTGGAAATCTTGGCTAGAGCAATAAGACAAGAAAAACATTAAAGGAATCCAAATTGGAAAAGAATAAATAAAACTATTATTTGCAGATGACATATTATACCTGGAAAATCTTAGAATCAACCAAAAACTGTTGGAAACAATAAATGAATATAGCAGTGGCAGGTTATAAAACCAGCACATAAAACTCAGTAACATTTCAATATGCAAACAACGAAGAGGAAAAAGAAATTAAGAAGAAATCCCATTCTCAATAGTAGCAAAAAAGATCAAATACCTAAGAATAAACCTAATGAAAGAAATGAAAGACCTCTACATAAAAACTATAAGACTTCAACAAAATAAAAAGAAGACATGAAGAGACTGAAGAATACTCCATGCTCATGAATTGGAGGAATTAACTATCCTACCAGAACTAATATACAGATTTAATGTAATTCCCATCAAAATCCTGAGACATTTTTAAACAAGTAAAACTGAAGTTTGTTTGGAACTACAAAATGCCCTGAAAAGACAAAACTATCAGGGAAAAAAAAGAACAGTAAAGGAATAACACTTCCTAACTTCAAACTATACTACAGAGTAATCATCAACAAAACAGTATAGTACGGGGGAAAAAAGACACAGAGATCAGTGGAATAATATTGAGAGCCCAGAAATAATGTCACACTTATATGGACAATTAATCTTTGACAAAGAAGCAAAGAGCACACAATGGGGAAAGGAAAACTCATTACTCATTGGTACCATACACAAAAGTTAACTCAAAATGGATCAAAGACCTGGAAATAAGACCCAAACCAAAACTACTTACAAGAAAATATGGAAAACACTCCACAACCTCAACCTCAAAGAGATTTTGGGGGATGAGAACAGATACAGCAGAAGAAACCAAATTAAAACCAAATAATTGGGACTACATTACACTAAAAAGCTTCCACATAGTGAAAGAAACCACCATTCACACAAAAAGGCACCTACCGAACTGGAAAAGATATTCTGCCACGTCCATGTCCAACCTGGCTAAATGACAAATTCAACAGCTGGAAAGAAGAAGGGCTTCAAAGAAGACTTCTTCCTGGAACAGGACGTGGTGCCTCTAACCGAGCTTTCCTGGGAATCACGATTTGTGGAATCATGATTTGCTGTATTAGCTTATTCATACATGAGGGATTAATTCAAAATAATAATGAAAATAACACGTTCCCTATTGGGAGAGGGACTGGGAATTTCTCTGAAAAGTGGGACTATACAACCAGGCAAAATGGTACTGAAAAAACTAAACCCACCTATGCCATTCTCTCTACGCAAGGCCAAAAATATACTTATAAATTACCCAAGAAATTGACTCAGAAAATATCCCCAACTGTCTCTGTGGGAGATATAGTAAATCAACCATAGCAAGGGAAATTATTTCAGCCTCCACTCATTTACACAGTTGGCCCATTAATGATGTGGGTTATATCTAAAAACAAAGAAAAACTATTCCGATCCCCTCCCACAGCATTGTCCTCACCTTACAATAGCTTATAAGATTAAAGGAAAATTATGGTACCCACCAAGAGGAAAAAATAATGCAGGACGACTGCCTGCTCCCCCATTACCATGTACAGGCGCTTATGATGAAAATGGAATCAGAATGTACAATAGGGAACAAAAAGTAAAACTATTAGAACAACTTATAAAGGCTCATAAAAATAGGACCAACACAAAAACTGGACAGCAAGAACTTGCTAGATGACAAAAGGGCCTGCCAGATTCAATTAAGCTTGATATGCATTTAGGAATTTGATAAATAACTTTTTAACCTTTCGCAAGTCTGTCGAATTCTCTTTTGTCTCACACCTTGCCTTAAACAAGATCCTATCAAAAGGTCAGGTAACTCATTTACTTAAAAAACAAAAAACACTATGCGGGTCTGTGCTTTTGGTTCACACAACCTTAAGACTGAAAGCTGCAAAAAAGAAAGTATAAAAAACCTGACTGCTTGCAGTAAAGACGGAACAAAGATTCACTCTGCCTCAAGTCTGAGTCTCTTTGTCTCCCACTCGCCGACGCCTTACCCACCTTCGGGATCCCCTGGATCCTGCTGAGGCTGGACCACGGCAATATTCACACAACATACATCAGATAAGCGCTTAATCTCCAAAATATGTGAAGAACTCATATATCTCAACAGAAAAAGGAAATGATCAATTAGAAAAATGGACAAGAGAACTCAACAGATACTTATCTAAAGAAGATACACAGAGGGCCTACAGACACATGTAAAAAAAAAAAAAAAAAAAAAAAAGATCTGCATTGGTCATCATCAGAGAAATGCAAATAAAACCACAATGAGATAATGCCTCACACCAGTGAGAATGGGCTATATTATTAGAGACTTCTGGTGAGGATAACAACCTGATAGGAACATGACTCACAATCTCCCAAGGAGCAACTAGGAATTCACGTTTTTCAGAAACAAATACTGAGGAAAAGCAGGCACAGTAGAGACACGGCAGCATTTTCGACAACAAAAGGTAGGCGAAAATGTCAGGGATCAGATCTACACTGTAAAATTGTATTTGGGATTCTAGCCTCAGAGAAGGAGATGAAACTTCAGGAAGAACTGACCCTTCTAGGAATTGTCATAGCTGAGAAAGGGGGAGGGTCTTGGCACAGGGTGGAAGTATGCAGTTTAGGCTGAACCCAGAAGGTGGTGCTAGTGGTAGCATTGACAGTTTCTCCCTCTGGAGGACTCTTCTTCCTTTAAGCCTGAGGACAGGATTTCTGTGGGCAGGTCCTGCAGCTCCAGGGCAGTATGGTGGGAGGGAGTGGGAGTGGGGGCTCCCTCTAGCTGCCTCCTGTTACGGGGACCCCAGTGTAAATTTCTCACAGGGCTTCCGGTTGAAGCCACCAGGGAACTGCACCATGACCCTCTCCTCATCTCTGTGTCCTGTCCCATTGGATGGGCTCTCCGCTGCCTCTGTGATTCCTAGGAGGGCCAGTTCTTCCTGCAGTTCCACCTCCTCCGCCAAGGCTGGAATCCCAAGTTCAATTCTTCAGTGTAGCTTTGATCCCTGACATTTTAACCTACCTTTTGTTGTTGCAGTTGCTGCTGTGTCTATAGCCTCTGCCTGTGTTTTCTCAGTATTTGTTTCTGGAAAATAGGTGAACTTCTAGTTGCTCCTTGGGGAGGACAATAGTTATGCTCCTACCAGGTCGCTGTCTTGACCAGAAGTCTCCACAATATTTTGCTGTTGTTGCAGAAGTCCATTCAGCACAGGAGGTACTATACAAAAAAATCCAATATTGAAAGATAAGATTTATAGGGGCTATCCCGGAGACTAGTCACTACAGCAGTGGAGACCTGGGCATGTGCTAGTCAGGTAGCGCTTGTATCAAAGCTAGACCTGGGGTTTAAGACGGGGAGGGTGGCATTGTTAGAGCACTGTGTCGATGCTGGGCCCTAACCCAGACACTCCTTTCCAGTTCCTGAGAGTGCACCATGAGAGAATCAGGACCTTTGGGCCTAAGAGCAGGTTTGGCTCTCTAACTCCCTTCCTTTGGGGTGGCAGCTGCTTAGGCACATGGAAGCTGCACGTGGCAGGGGTGGGGATAGGGGGCAAGGCGTGAACTTTTGCAAACCTGCCCTCAACCTCTGCTATGCCTAGGGTAAGGCCTGAGCCTTCAACCATACACAAGGGCCACGACCTATTGGACTCCACCTGAAGGTGTAGCCCAACTGACAGGACAATTACATGATACTAGGCACCACACTCTTGGTACCCTAGTAATGAGAAACATGCAGGAGTGCCGCACGATGCCGGAACTCCACTTCCCAGAAGGCTGTGTTGCACCTCGTCTGGGTCCACTTAACAAAGCTGATCCGGAGACGAGAGACCCTCTGGGAAATGGAGTCCGCTGCCTGCGCGGCGCAAAGCATCCCGGGAGTTGTAGTTCACACCCTTTTGCGCAGGGGTACTTTCCCATGGAGGCCTCTGGCTGCTCTTCTGTGACGGTCGTTGTCGTTTTGCTGGGCCCAGCAGTAGGCTTACTAGCGCATCAATCCGGCCTGCGGTCGGTCCCTCAGTCCGCGCCGGGCCTGTGTGCCGACGGCGCTCTGCACCCTCTGCTGCTCCGGCCCATGCGAGTTCCGGGAGAACCGTGGGACGTGAATCATGATGGGGCGAGTTCGCAGCGCGGGGTGCGGTGAGCCTGCTGAGCCCTCGGGGCTCCGGGGCAGGACCTCCTCCGGCGCACCTAGCCTGAGACGCAGGAGGGTGCCCTTACCTACACGACGTTAAGCTAAAAAAATAAAATGAAATAAAATAAATAAAGACATACGGGATGACTCCACTTAAAGTTTGAAAGAAGGCAAAATATAAACGGTTAAGTTTTAGCAAAGATATTATTACTGTTAAAAATCTAGAGAAATGTTTAACAAGGAAGGTTGTAATAGAAAAGGTTTACCAGACACAGTGCATTGGATGCCTCTTGGGATAGCAGTAATGTTGTCCAATCAAGAATTCTACAAATATTCTCTTTACAAATATGCTCAGTCTTGTACATATATTTCATAATCAGAATCATTTCAAGATCACCTCATATTCATGGATGACTACTATAAAAAAAATAAATAATTGGCTCACCCTGGTGGCCTAACGGTGTAGTCCACCAGCTGGCATAGTCCACAACCATCCCAAGGTCCCTGTTCAAGACCTGGGGCCAGAGAAGCAACCAAGATGAACAGCTAAATAAAACAAAGTGCTTCTTCCTTTCTCTTCCCACCTGTCTCTGCTCACCTGCATTTCTGCCTGCACCTTTCCTTTAAAAAATAAATAATAATAGAAAATTACAAGTGGTTGGCTAGCATATGGAGAAATTGGAATCCTTGTGCACTGTTGATGGGAACATACAGGGTGCAGCCCGTAGGGAAAATATAAGGCAGTTCCTAAAAAAAAGAATTTAAAATATAATTACCATATCTAGCTGAAATCATTGAAAGTGGGATCTCCAAGAGATATTTGTACTCCCATATTTATAGCAGTATTATTCACAGTAGCCAAAAGGTGGAAACTGAAATGACCAGATGCACTTGTTAAAATTCCATTCAATCCTGAGGTATGAGTCTAAGGTTCAACCTCGAGAGATGGAGTTAATGAGTCAACCCAACCTAAAGTTTCCCAGTTATCTTTTGTACCCACTGAAGCCCCTGAGCCATAGGGCTGAAATGTTCTAACTGCCCCCAAGCTGTATCAAAACATTCTAACTGTGCTGTTTACTTCTGTTGGAACTCACTTGTTCAAGGACCCAGCTCCCCATTCTGTAGCTGCCGGGGTGTTTTCTCCTTATCTGAATGCAGTGGGTAAAGTGCCCAGGATCTATAAATACCCTTCTGTAACCCTAGTCCAGCGCAAGGTTTTTAAAGAGACATGAGTCCTCTTGCAGTGGCCAGCTCTCCCAATAAACTCTTTCTTTGCTTCAAACTGAATTTTCTTGGTGTGCGGTTGCTCCTGATTCCGGGTTAGGTCACAGCAAAACAACTCAAGTCTCCATCCACAAATAAACAGACAAGCACAAAGTGCTTTACTCATACAGTAGAATATTGTATTCAGCCTTACAAAGAAGGAACTTCTGACACAAGCTACAAGATATATACACCTTAAGAACATTATACCTAGTAAAATAAGCCAGTCTCAAAATAACAAGTACTATATGTAGAAGGGTGGTTGCTAGGGCCTTGGAAGGAGTGTGTGAGAAATAGGGAGTTGTTCAGTGGTTTCAGAGTTTCAGTTCTGAAAAAGTTCTGAGGCTTGATGTACCACACTGTGAATATTCTTAACACTACTAAACCATATGTTTAGAAATTAAGATGGTAAATTTTATAGTTTTTAACCACAATTTTTAAAAACTCATTTATATCACATTGTTAGGTAGGAATTTGAGCTGGGGTGTAGGGGAAGAGAAACTAAACCGGGAAGCAATAAAAGAGCACTAATTCAGTTTAAAATGCAGCAGCTAGAAATTAACCAGAAAGCTTAGAATGGAATGCTGATACTCAAAGTTACAGATTATAAAACCAGGGAGTGACAGAATGCCACCAACTCAGTTTAAAGTATAACTGACCAGATCCAGGATAGCTAACTATCAATTTCAAATGTATGTGCCAAGGCTCAGGGCACAAATTTTGTGAAGAACAAAGGAAGTAAATCATAAATAGGTGCCAATATGAAGCCCTCCAATCAATTTAAAAGAAACCACTGACAGGCCAATCAGAAACCTTATCACATCTCAGAACACCCCTGGGCAGAAATAAGGGTGGAGAGCCACTTACCATAATCTAAAAACTCAGGTCTCTAACCTCTCTGAGATGGTTCCTTTTCAGAATGACCGATCCCCAGGCCTATCAGGGATGCACTTTTTTTCCCTTTCTTTCTCCTGATTAAAAATGTCTTTGTTCACTTCTGTGCTTTACCTCTCCTTTTTCTCATGCACTGAGCAATTTTTCTTTCCCCAGAGGCACAAATACCCACGATAGTTGAGGA
Source organism: Solenodon paradoxus (assembly GCA_004363575.1). NCBI lineage: Eukaryota > Metazoa > Chordata > Mammalia > Eulipotyphla > Solenodontidae > Solenodon > Solenodon paradoxus. Next base: position 230,512 of record RJWH01001614.1, on the reverse strand, counting down.
AACTGAGGCATGACCCTTGTGGTTACATCAGTAAAGTTATAAAGTGAGTTAGTGAAAGTAAAAGCTAAGAGACCCTTGGAGTCCACAGAACTCTGAATCACAGAGCCCCTTTCATGCCCTGATGGGTCTCCTGGGTTAAGGTGCTGGATTTTTTTGATAAGATCCTGCCTCAGTCTGTCACTGGTCCTACATCTCCTCCTAAGATGAGAGACCTCCCTAAGACTGGATGGGCCCCAGGGTTCATTTTTGAGACATGTCCTTTTTTCTCTGCACTCCTTGGGAAATGTCATCAAGTCTTACGTCTTTAAATGCCACCCATGAACTGACGACTCCTAAATTTCTATCTCCTGGCCTGATTTTTGCTCTTTCTGCTCCAGGGTCACATACAGGATGCCTACTTGGCATTTCCACATGAACATTTAAGACCCCTCAAACTTAACATGCCTGTAGTGACTACTGCTCTCTCTGAAGACATTTTCCTTACATACTCTTTCCCACCTCAACAAATAATCGTTTCTTTCTTCCTAGTCTAAAAATCTCAGAGTACTTCTTAACTGCTTACATCCTTGTTGGCTTTCCCTTCACAATGCATCCATACTCTGATCCTTCTGATGTGGGGATTTGGCAGCAAATGACCAAGAAAGAGTTCTTCAGTGTTTTAAAGTGGTGCAACTTAGTAAGTTTATTAAAAAGATAGAGATGGCATGGGGACAGAGACTTGTAGGCAAGCAGGGAACTGCCATGTCGTTGGGCTGAAAAGTGGCTAGATATATACCCTGGTTGGGCATGAAAAGGCGAGCTTTGGGGTAGAATATGTTCCTAGAAAAGAATGCTTTAGTCGTTAAAGGAGTAAAAGAATAATGGTAATAAGGAATTTCAAATGAGCTAACAACAAACAGGTAGGGAGGGCATTCTGTGAAATTTTTCAGGGCTCTGCAATAGTCTATGGTGCCCGTTGAAGGAATTTATGACTCCTTGCTCCCTGGGAGGCCTAATTCCATTTAGTTCTGTCAACCTCATGTGGGTTTGAAAACTTACAGAAATATTGCATTTCTTTCCATTTTTCCTTATCGCTTCCTTCTCAGCTTCTCCATTGCTCAACACCATCCCTCCCTGGATTGTTGAAATAGCTCCTTGTGGGTCTCCTTTCTTCTGTTTGTCCCACCTCCCATCTATTTTCACAGTGGCCAGGCTATCCTGTTCCAGTAAATCTACAAGCTCCAAGTGGAAGTGGAGATCTCACCATGGTCTCTTAGGTCCTTTGTCATCTGGTCCCTATTTTTTTTTTTTAAAGAGGAAGGAATGGAGAGAAAATAGAAGCCTTTTTTTTTTTTTTTTTTAAGGAAGGAAGGCAGACAGGAATGAAGGCAGGCAGGCAGCAGGCAGGAAAAGTGAGGAGGAAGTAGCATTTTATTTAGTTGTTCATTTTAGTTGTTATCTCTGATCCCAGGCCATGAACCTGGGTCCTGGGGCTGTATTTGGACTGCACCTAGGCATGCTTCGTAATGCCTAAGACACCAGGGCGTGCTGGAAAAAGACATTTTTAAGGAAAGAGGAGGAAGCACTTTTTAAAGTATAAATATATTTTACAAATCTAAGCACATTGTATTTACAAATATAAACAATTTTTATATTTATTTATTTTTTACTATTCTCCTCAGCCCCAGGATGTTAACCTTTTCTTAGGCTTTACATGGTCTATACCCCAGCCACCAATATAGCCACCAAACCTGACTGGTCTCTAATTTTGAGCCCAACCCCATCTCTGACCCTTCCTGCCTCTCTTTTGACCACACTGGCCTCTACTGTGTCTGGACCCAGTAGGTACATTTCCCTGTGCTAGTCCCTCTGTCCAGGAATGCTTTTTCTAGGTATCCCCATGGCTCACTTCCTCACTCTCCCACATAAGGAAGCCTTTTCTGGGTGTGGGCTCTGAAATGATGGCCCACCTCCCACACTCCTTATCTCCCCTCCCTGTTTTTATTTTTCTCTTCACCCCTTCAGTGTCTGTATTAAATATCTATTCCTGCATAATAAATTACCACAGGATTTAGAGACTTAGAGCAATAACAAATATACATTACTACGTGCTTCTTTGGGGAGTCAAAAATTTGTGAGCACCTTGGTTGTATGCTTCTAACATGGGACTCTCCTGAGATTGCAGTCTAACTGGTGGCTGTCGTCATCTGAAGGTCTGACTGGGCCTGGGTTGTCTGCTTCCAAGATGAACCGTTTGAGTGAATGCTGAGTCAGGGCAGCTGTTGGCAGAAGGCCTCAGCTCACACAGTCTTTCCACAGGACAGTTGCCCACAGAGTAAGTGAACCAAGAGCAAAAGCTACAATGTCTTTCATGATCACCTCTCTGAAGCCACAATTTCACAGATCAGTATTTTCAGTGTGGCAAGGTCACATATACAGAGGTCCAGGAGCCTTCAGATTGGCTATCACTGTCTAATTTAGCCTTTTACTTGTTTGTCTCACTTGTTGTTGCCCCCCACCCCTGAGTAGAATGTAAGTTCCACAGGGGTTTTTATCTTATTCATTGCTGTATTCCCAGTGCCCCAAACTGGCTGGCACAAAATAGGTGCTCTATTTCTATCTATCTATCTGTCTATCTATCTATCTATCTATCTATCTATCTATCTATCTGTCTATCTATCTATCTATCATCTATGAGGAAGACGCAGGCAGGAAGGAAGAGAGAGGAGGAAGAAGCAGTTTATTCATGTAGCATTCATTTTAGTTGTCTCTCTCTGCCCTGGACCTCCAACTGGGTCCTTGGACTATATCTGGACAGCATACCAGGCAGAGGCTTAACACCTGAGCCACTAGGGCATGCCCTCCATTAATGAAGGAATCTCAGAAAGATCAATCTGGTATGATTATATAAATGGGCTGATTACAGTAAGTCTGAGTTAGTGACAGGAGGACTAGGTAGGAGGTCACTATGGTAGTTCAGGTAAAAAGAATCTTCGAACTTGAACTCCAGCAGGAGGAAGTGATGCGTCTGTGCAATTTGATAGCAGAGCATAGAGGGTAAGGTGAAGGCCTGACCTTGGAACATCCAGTTGCTGATCTGAGTAGTTTGAGAGATGAAGGTAGTGTGTGCTGAGATGGGGACACCCAGTGAGTGGGTGACATGGGTAAAATGTGATAAGTCAAATGTTGGCCTAAGTGACATCCACAGGGGGAAATCCAGGTCACTTCAGATTCTGAGCTCCAAGGAAGAGTACAGGGTGGATGAATTGTCACCGTTTCAGGGAAGATAAGGTCACAGGCTCCAATGAAGCTCTTTCAGTAAGAATGGTTGGTGGGGCAGGGTTGCAGGAGGCACCTACTTGGGCTTTACATGGACTACGCCAGAGCTGCAGATTTAATGACTGAGCCAACAGGGCATGACTTCTTTTTCATGAACTTTATTGACATATGATTTAGATACAATACAATTCACATTTTTTAGTGTTGAACTTGATGGATTTTGACAAACATATAAATATATGTAAATACCACCCCCACAAAGACAGAAAATGCTTTAACACTCCAAAAATTTCTTTCCTAGCTCTCTATGGTCAGTTCCTATTGTTCCTCATCCTAAGCAACCATAGGTCTGATTTCTGTCATCACAGAATTTGCCTTAGAACTTCATTTAAATCAAACCATTCCATATATCCTCTTTTGTATCTGACTTTTTTGTTTCTTTTCATTTGGTTTAAACATTTCTGAGATTCATCTATATTATGTTTTAGCAGTTCATTTTTATTGCTATGGGATATTACTTGTATAAACATCACAATTTGTTTTTTTCATACACCTGTCAGCAGGCATTTGACTTGTTGATAGTTTTTTAACTTTTATGAGTAAAGCTGCTCTAGTCATTTGTATACAAATGACTTTTTGTGGATATATATTCCTCTTGAGTAGATACCTGGTAGTGGAATAGCTGCTGGGTAGGTGTGTATTTAACTTCATAAGAAACTAAAACTTCCAAAGTGGCTGACACATTTTACATTGCCATCAACCATTTGCTCCAGATCTTTGCCAACACTTGGTATTGTCAGTCTTGTTCATTTTGGTCCTTCTAAATGTATTTAATGAATCTCATTGTGTTTTTCATTTGGATTGTCCTGATGACTAATGATAGTGAGCAGCTTTTCATATACTTATCATCATCTTTGTATTTTCTTTTGTGAAGGTCTGTTTTAAGTCCTTTGCCCATTTTTATTGGGTCTTGTTTTTTTGAGTTGTAAGAATTCTATATCGAGACCTTTATCATATAACCGTTCTGTATGTGTTACATTTGTATGTCTATATGTAATATGTCTGCATTATCATTTACCATTTATAGATACAGTGAATATTTTCTTGCACTGTGTAGCTTGCTATCTCAGAGGTCCCCAAGACTGCTCTTATGCTCAATGGTTCACAAGAAGACACTTCAAAGTTATTATACTCATATTTAGTGCTTATTACACAAAGTTGCTAAGCAGAATCAACACTGGAAAAGGTGTCTGTGGTGAAGTCTAAAGGACACCGGGCACAAGCATCACATATCCCCTCCCAGTGGAATGATAAGGGATGTACCTAATTCCCCTAGCAGGGATATGATACATGTATAAAGTGTTGCCAGTCAGGGAAATTTGCCCAAGTCTAAGTGTCCAGCATCTTTTTTGGAGGTCAGGTACATAGGCATATGGTACTATCTGACTTCTCTCCAACACTAAATCCCCCAACCCCAAGGCAGGAAGCAGGCACTCACCATGAATGGCGCCATTAGAGTAAAATATCTGGAGACTCTGGTACAGCAAATATCAAGACAGCAAATCTCAAGGCTGAAAGCTTGCAAAACCGCTCTGAACAAGCACAGTGGTCTAAGATCTCAGTTTCCAGGGGCTATTAAAAGGCCAATCCTGAAAAATAGGTGTTTCTCGGGAATGTACAGGTGTGAGCTGCCCTGCTGAGTTAACCCATTCCTGCCCACCCATTTGGCTATATTATGTTATGTTCAGGTTCTGATAGAGTAATGCCTTGCCTGTTAGATAGTCCAACAAAATCATAAGAAGACACAGGCAGCAAGGACATGCCCTTTATTATACTCAAAACAGGGTCATGATGGCAGCAGGTCGGGAAAGAATCTACCTCCTCCAATGGCTGGCCAGGCATGGCTTCATCTCCCAAAGGCAGAGGTTCAGGTAACTTATCAGAAAGTAACTGCACTGTCAGCAAGGAAGGTGCCAAACCCACTTGTAATTTTGGGCATTGGTCATGTTCTCATGCTACCCCATAATCCACCACATTACTCAAGCCACCTCACACTCCATAAGCCATTCTTTCAGTAGGGGGGACCTGTGTGGTAGGAGCATTTGCTTATTGCATTTATCTGCTGCAGTAGCAGTACAGGCTGAGGATCAAGGTGACCAAAATTAGCAGACAGTTGACTATGCCAAGGAATGCACATTTCTACCAGGATGAGAGGAAGGACTAGCAAATAGAGAAGGGGCTGTCCCCTAAAGCAGAAATCACAGGGCTCTCCTTACAGCCTGTAAGGGAAGAGAAACATTGTAAGAGACATTAGGAATATAGGCACAGCATTCAGGACAGGTTATAGCATGAGTTCCTCCTTGAGCCACTATGCACATGTTTAGTGCCATTCTGTTCTGTAACACAACTTTCACCTCTTGGTCAAGAATTGTCACTGCACGCATCATCTGGTTTTAGGGCACAGGCAGTGTGATTAGCTAAGGCAGTTATTGTCAGCTGATTATTCTTATTACCCATTTGAGGGGAACACCAGGGTGTGGCCCCAGCAGGTACTGGAGATATGACATCCCTCAACTATTTCCCAATTCTGGCAGCATGCCAGCAGGTTAGTCAGCACCTGCCTGGGGATGTGTGGTCATCCTCCAGGTGTCATTTGCTGTTACCTTTCTCATGTTGTAGCCTATATGGTCCAGGGTGTAGCCCATTACAGGGATGCCATTATCTTGCTCAGTGCAACGGGCAGCAGGCTCTAAAAGTTCTACCTGTATAGCGGTGAGAAACCCCAGATCACCCCACACAGAGCAGTTCACCCAAGAGATCAGCAGGTAACATTATCTAGATCCAACCTGCACTCTCAAAGGCCAGGAGTATGGTTGCAAAGCTGGCAAATGCATGTTATTTTAGAACCTGATGCCTGTTTGCAAGTTGGTTGTTCCTGTGCCTCTGCAGTCACATGGGAGCTTCCCAGGGTCAGGTTCTGAGGTTCACTGGCAGAGCAATCCCAGGGTGTGGATGCTCGCTTAAGCATCTCAAAGTCTTTTGTGACCAGACAGTCCACACCCTGCATGTGACTGTCTATAGTCTTTAGGGCATCTTTTAGCAGGCTGTTGTATCTCTTGAGAAGGACAGCACTATTGAATTGTAAGGCAGGTGGAACCGTTGACTGATGTGAACAATATTTGAACAGTTTACCACATGTAAATCAAAGCAAAATAAAATAGACATTTATTCCATATTTTTTAACATTCATTTCACTTAGAGACAAAATTACTTCCTTTAATACTCTTACTAAAAAGAAAATCCATATCCTTTCTATCCCTCTTATTTACAAAACACACCTATTCTACTTTTACTCCTCTCCTTACTGCCTACTTACTATATGCATTTATTTTCCAGGTCAGATTACTCACAAACAATATATGACTTTTCACAGTATAATTTCCTCAGATGTCATAAGACATGTAAAGCCAATTAATTTAACCTAGTTTTTATTTAGTTTATTACTATATTTTGATTTCAGCAATAATTTATGAAGGTGCTTTCCATGAGCCAATTAGATAGAAATTAAATTTGGCAATGCCATTTATAATTTATAACACATACACAGACAGGCATACATAAAAACATGGATAGATATCTCTTAGTTTTACACCTGAAATTGAGTAAGCTGAATAAGTCATAGAATCTTATATTTATATATTTTGTATTTCCTGTCATCTTGCTTAAAAGAAAACCAAGAGTTAGTAGCAGTTTACAATTTTAAAGTGTCCATTTCCTTTTTTCCCTCTAAACTCGATGATTACATTTCAAAAGCAGTTTCAAAAAGAAAGTTGGAAATTTATTTCTAGGGACATTATCTTCTACTCAGGCCAGTTTGTACTACCGCTATCTTAGTGAAAGACAGATCAAGGCCCTTTTCCCTTTGCTTTAGAATTCACATAGTCTAAGTTTTTCTTTTGTCCAAATGATAGGGCTAATGATATTTTTTAGGAACACTGCAGGTGCCAAAAATTGAAGGGCAGGATTCAATGAATACCAGAATCAGATAGTTTTGAATTTAACCCATTGACTTTATGCTGTGCCAAGATTTTTCCCCGTGCAAATAGACATATAAAACCAAAACCCTCACACATGCAGGAACACAGAGGGATGAACCTAAAGAGACTCTCCACTAGTGAGATTATCCTGTGTCGTGGAGTTAACATGATTCCCAGTTATTCTATCAGCTGTTTCAGTGTCTGAGCTTTCCTCCTAGAAACCTTGCAGTCTTCTTCAGTTAAAAAATTAAGGACTTGTGCCAGATGTTGTTGTCCCTGTGCCTTAGTAGGGAACAGATTGATATGTCATTTAGGCCTGTGTTAATCAGTGTCCAGCAGTTACAGTTCTGTTTGTTCATAGCTAGCCAGAGAGGGCACACAGTACGGAACCCCACTGAAGCCATTTTAATGTTGCTCTTTTGTATGTTGTAAAAGTGCTTTCCCAGGCTTTCCCTCTGGTCAGTCTGTCTATGGGAGCTCTGGCTCTGGTGACAAGAGCACTGTTATCTGGGGGACTTTCTGCCTGAGTGACCTCCACCTTCATGGAGGAGGGCATTGGGCTCCCCACTGATGGAGACAATGCTTTAGGCTTGGCTTCTCCAGTCATTCTCCCTGCCCTTCACTCTGTGCTGACAACTCAAGGATTCAGACCTAGAGGCCAACCTTGGGATTCAGGGGTCTGGAAAATGTTCTTGAGACGCCGAGAATATTTGAGTCTAGGGAAATTCAACAGGGGACAAAAGGAAGCTGGAGGAAGGAATTCAGGCCAGGGATGTGTGGATCCCTGTCATTTAAGAAAATGGGGGAAGACCCAGGAGTCTGAGGAGAGGCCACTCCTCAGGTGGAAATATTACGAAGGAAGACATGGCCAAAGTGCAAGTGCCACAAATAAGCTGTGCCTCAGCATTGCATGACCCTCTGACCCCAGCTGTCAGCTCCCATTTGCTGCACTTTCCTCAATGTTCCTTCCAATAATTCACTTTTTCTATTCCAATTAACTTAATAGACATACTTGTCCCTTAGCCATCTATTCATCTTAAAAACATCTCTCTCCCTCCTCCAAGTTTAACCTCTATTTTGAAGTTTGTAGGAGGGTTTTCTTGCTTTTCATTGTGGCTTTACCAAGTGTAAACAAGTTGTTGTTCAAATTTGCATGTTTGAAGTCTGGATGTATTGCTCTGCTAAGACTGCCATAACAAAATGCCAGAGACTAGGGCCTTAAACAACAGAAATATATTTTCTCACAGTTCTGGGAACTGAAGTCCAAGATCAAAGTGTCATCAGGGTCTTTTTCTGGTGAGGGTTCTCCTGGCCTGAAGAGGCCATCTTCTCACTATATCTTCACTTGGCCACCACACTCATGTCTCTTCTATAGGCTCAGAGTCCCACTCTTATGACCACATGTTAACCTTAACCATCTCTTTAAAGACTCCATCTCTAAATGCTGTCACCTTTAGGGGTTAGGACTTCAACATATGAGTTGGGGTGGGGCACACAATTCAGTCCCTAACACTGAATAAATGTATGCTTGATGAATTAATCTACAGTTTGCTTTATTCATCTTGAGAGCACATCCCTGAATCCCTGAGATGCTCACACTTGGTTCCTGCAGTTGTCCTTTTCCACTGGAGTGTCTTACGGTATTTACTAGAACTTCCAGGAGACTATTAGAGTAGCAAAACTTAGCAAATTACCTTGGTTTGCTTGAATGAGGCTGTCACATCTTTTATGTTCAGTAGGCTATAGGCTATATATTCTTTGAATATACCTTTCTGTCTATGGGACAGACTTGGCTACATTCCATGATGTGTCATACCTGACATTTCCAATGCCTTACCCTGTCATCTATAATGCCTCAGGACCCAGTGACAGACATTCCAAGACATACCTGTGGAGTCTGCCCAGGAGGAATGGGAACACCTAGTCTCTGCTCAGAGGGCCCCGTGCCTCAAGGTCATGTTGGAGAACTACAGAAACCTGGCCTCCTGGGTAAGGCTGTTTTGAGCCCCCTTGAAGAGGCAGCAGGCAACAACCTGGGAGGGAAGTGAAACAATGGTGTCATCTGCCCAGATTGTATGCTTAGCTGATGGGAAGAGGTGGAGAAGTTAGGTAATTTAACTGGTAAGTAAATATTTTTACATCCAATAAGCAGAGATATACTATGGATTACAAGGAAATAGGCATACACTTAAAAGATGTAACTGGGAAAAGGTTTTGCACTTGAGAAGCATGGTGGGCTAGTGATCATTGGAGGCCTGTATGCACCTACACTGCTCCAGGTTGGGGAATGAGGACCCCATTTTCTTTACTGAAAACCTTGAATGCCCAGGCACTGAGGTTTCTGGCCCACAGAACCATATTTTAATGTTCAGAATTCTGAGTGTTGCTCCCTGGGGCACAGATTTGGGGTGTCTCTGCTGCTTGTCCTCTGTGTGGTTGAGAGTAGAAAGTTCAGGCTGCCTCCACCCCATTGTCAAATTCATTTCTGGTGCAAAAGTTCCAGAGGTGAGGAAATGGGACAGAGTCCTGGACTCATACATTCACCAATCCTAACACCTATGTCTTGTTTTTCCTAAGCAGGGTGCCAGAATTCCAAGCCTGATGTGACCTCCCAGTTGGAGCAAGGTGGATGGACATGGATGGTGTGAAGGGAAATAGGGGCCCCTCTCCAGGTGAACAGACATGAAGGAGTCCTGGGGACCCTCACACAAGGCTGTCCTGTAAGCTGGTGGTTTCTAGAAGCACCGGCCATGGAGCCTTCTGGGGGAAATCAGGGCTGCATCAGGATCACTCCCTGTCCAAGAGTTTCCCCCACCCCTCTACACTCTCCTGTGTGGGTGGCATCAGCTTCTGTAGTGCAGTCCCCGTGGGTCTGCAGGAGAGTAAGTGGAAGGGGACCATCCTTACAGAGCTGGTGAACTGGTGTTTCAAGGAAGCTGTGACAGTTTATAAAATGAATAAACAGGAAAAAGATTGTGAGCTGAGAGATTAGTAGTGACAATTTACAGTGACCCAGATACTTGGTTACTCTGGTGTTTACCCCACCTGCCTTTCCTTCATTTGTTCTCATTCTAGTCATTCTCCTCTAGTGAATCTCCTCTGTCCCTGTTTTCATTCTCTAGCCATTCCAGAAGGGCAGTCTTATTTTGCTTCATTGATTAATGCCCCTACAACAACTTCTCTGTTCCATTTTACTGCTTCCTTACTTCTGTGCATGATGGCTCTTGGCTCACATGCTGTAACTGAATCCAGTCAAGGCACCATATATGTTTGGGGAATGAAAGAGCAAAAGTAACAGAAAAACATATGTGAGACTTTTTTTTTTTGTCTTTCAAAATAATCATCATATATCCTCCATTTCTTGTTTCTCTCAGTCCCAAGAAGCCAAATCTGGGACTGCAGAGTCAAACCTGAAGCAAGTAATTTCTAAAGAAATTCCTCAAAGTATAATCAACAAAGGTAAAAGGAATGGACTCTGCGGTTCCACAAGATAAGTCCCAGAATCTCTTAACTATTTTGAGAGCCATCCAGGGCAGATGGCTTTTGCCCATAAGAAAAGTTTTACAAAGGAGAACACTCATGAAGATAATGGATTTGAGAAAGATTTTATTTAGAAGCAATCAAACATTGTTACTCAAACAAAATTCCCTCAGAGAAAATAGCACATAAAGAAGACAGTAATGACAATAGCTTGTGTTCACATAAACAAAATGTAAGAAATCATCAAAGCATCCATGTAGGTAAAATGTGATAAATGTGGGAAATACCTCAGCTGTGGTTTGACTCTCATGAGACACCAGAGTATTCATACTAAAGTTAATCCATACTTTATTAGAGATCAGAAGTTTAGTGCTAGAAAAATCCTTCAGATGCAAAACTTTCAACAGAACACACTTATACAACATGAAAGATGTCACAAGGGATAGCAGCCATGAGTGTAATGTCTGCAGGAATTCATTCAGCTGGGACTCATCCCTTATTCTACATCACAGAACTCATTTTTAAGAAAAGCACTATGAGTACAGTGAACGTGGGAAAGGTTTCAGCCAAATCACACGCCTCACACAGTATCGGAGGATTCACAGAGAGAAATCGTATAAATGTAACTAGTGCAGGAAGGCCTATAGTCAAAGTTCTAACTCTGCATTAAAATACTTGTACTGGGGAGAAATCCTATGAGTGTAATCAGTGTGGCAAAGCCTTTATTCAGAGCATTCAATGTATTCCACATCTAAGAACTCACTTGGAAAGAAACCTTATGAGTGTACCAGCTGTGGTTAAAACCTAGTGATAGCTAACCCCAATGCAACACCAGATGATTCACACAGGAGAAAAACCCTTTGCGTGTAAAGAACGTGGAAAAGCCTTTACCCAGAGCATTCAGCTTACTTCACATCTAAGAACGCATACTAGGGAGAAACCCTATGAATGTACTGAATGTGGCAAAGCCTATAGTTGCCCAATCAATGTTAGGAATGGGGAAAGTCTTTCCCCATAAATGCATACCTTGTTCAACATGAAAGGATTCATAAGAGAAGGAAACCTTTATAATGTGCCAATCACAATGAGATTCAGACTGGAGAGAAATCCAAAAAGTTTATTCAATATGGGAAATTTTAAAGCATAAATAAAGCATTCTTTAATATCAATAAATTAATAAAAGAGAGAAACCTGATTAATGCAACTATGAAAATATTTCATTTGGAGCATATCATATATTCAATAGCAATATGCTCATCATAAAGAAAACTAAGAAAGTAAAAATGTGTGAAATGTATTAGTGTAAAGTTATCTCTTACTGAATATTAAAGAAAAACACGGAGGGAAACATTTTAAATAATATTTTAAAAGCATAAAGTCAAACATGAAATTTAAAACTTTGTGTATACCATTTTTAGTTTCTAGAAAAGTTATAGAAATAAAGTCTGTTCAATTTGTAAATGATGTTGTGAGGCAGTGAGGCTCACAGTTTAAATCTGATGCCCCATTTTATAAAGACATGACTTTAAATACTGAGTAAGAGAAATTCAGCAAACAGTGGCTCTTGGGTCAAATCTAGCCTGTACTTATTTTTTCAAACCTTTACTGGCACACAGTTATATATTATTTATGTATTATTATATATTATATATTATTTATATATTGTTGTTATTTATATATTATATATTATTTATATATTGTTGATAGCCACTTTCATTCTACAAAGGCAGAGTTGAGTAGTTGTGACAGCGGCTATATGGTCTTGTATTCACTTGCTAAAGTTGCTATAATAATATCACAACTTAAATAACTTAAATTCTCTTATAGCTATGGAGACTGAAAGTCCAAGATTAAGGTGGCATCAGGGTGATTTCCTCCTGAGTTCTTTCTTCTTGATTTGCAGTTGGCCACCTTCTCACTGTATCCTCAAATCACCTTTTCTGTGTGTGTGCATCCCTGGTGTCTCTTTCTCCTCTTAGAAGGACACCAGTCCTATAGGGTTAGGGTCCATCCTTAGGACCTCATTTAATCTTAATTACCTCTTTAAAGGCTTCTTATCTAAATGAAGTCACACTGGAGTATGAGACTTTGCTTTAATCTGTTCAGGCTGCTGTAAAAGATATACCATAGATTAGGTGGCTTATAAACAACATAAGCTTATTTCTCAGTTTGGGAGGCTGGGAAGTCCAAATGGAGGTACAGGAGGATTCAGTGTCTGATGAGAGTTCACCTTCAGGTTCACAAAAGACTGTCTTTTAGCTGTGTCTTCACATGATGGTAGAGTCAAGGACTCTCTCTGGGGTCTCATAAGAGAATGAATCTTTTCTTGAGGGTACCACTTTCATGACCTAATCACCTTCTAGTCTCCACCTACCAATGCCATCATGTCGGAGGTTAGGATTTCAACATTGGAACTTCGTTGGAATATAAACTCTTGGTTCATAGTAGGCTTCAACATATGAACTTGGAGGGAACACAATTCAGTCCAGAGAAGTCTACAATACTATCTAGTCCTTTTCAGAAAGTTTCCTAAATGCTAATTTCAACATTATATACCATATATAGATCTCTACAACATGAAATTGGTAAATCATCACAACGCAGTACTCAGCATTAGTCACTGTACCAGACAGTTACCCTCTACATAACTACTGAATTATTTTACAAAAAAAATAGATGTTTTTTTCTGGAAAATGGAAAGCAGAAGTATTTCTTTAAAGATAATTCTATGGCTTCTGTAATTAATAATCTTTGTAGCAAACAACTTTCTGATATCCTACTATTTGGTCCATTGGTGAGGAATCCCTGAATTATACCAACACTAGCCAGATGGCAGAAATGTTTTAGTTACATGTGCACACCAGGCAATATCACATGTGAACTGAACTGCACTTAGGAGCAGAGTGAACCAGTAGGGACTGGGGGAGGCAGGTTTGGTAGTAGCAAGAGGGTGAGGTGCTGCTTGGTCCCCACAAGAGGATGTGATTCAAAATAATCCATGGGTTAGCAGAGATAGGTGAAGACTGGATGGAGTGCAGCTGATCCAGCTCATAGGGAAACTAGCCCAGCTAGGAGCCTTTCTTGTTGAGGATTGGGGGGAACTGGAAAAAGAAGAGTAATTCAAGGTTAAGTTTTTAGTCCCTCTGAGCCTCAAAGATATTCAGGCAGCACATGAAAATTTAGTTACTAGAATACACACAGGCATTTGAAATCAGATTTTGCAGGTAGATTTTATGTCTTCCAATGCTAACTAGGTAAGTATTTTGAAAATTGCGGACTCTAATTTTGTGGTATTCTAAGCAAACTTGCCTTACCAGTAGCAAATCCTCATTACACCATTTTTTTTTCACACAGCTCCTTATGAATTAACAGTAACAAACCCTTAATACTTTTACTCCAAGTGTGACTACCAGTTTTATATATGGTAATCTTCATTTTTTCCTGAAGACATAGATTTTTATTTGAGATCATTTTTCCTTCAGCCAAAAGGACTTCTTTTGGCATCTCCCACACTGCTTATAATGAATTCTCTCAAGTTTTGATTTTCTGAAATATCTCTAGATATTTTGCATTTAACTTTTAAATAATGCTATTGGCTAAACATAGAATTCTTCATTCATAGGGTTTTTGTTGTTTTTCTTACAGTACTATCAAGATTTCATTCCATTGTCTTCTAGCTGCCATTATTTCTGGTAAGTTAGCTATTATTCTTTGTATTGTTACCTGGGCTAGAATGTGTCTTTTAGCTGTTATTGTTGCTTTTCTTATTGCAATAGTTTGAGGTGTGATCTTCCTTGTGGTTACCCTTTCTGAAGTTAACTGATTTTCTTGTATTGCAGGATTAATGTCTTTTCTCAATTTCGGGGAAAAATATGGCTTCTCTCTCTTCAGATAATGGTGCTCCATTTATTTCTCTTCTAGGACTCCAATTACGTATATGTTATATCAATTATTCTCAAAGTAAAGTAAACCTTTGGGTTCTATAAAACCCTTTAAGAAGGATTAAAAAATCATTTCAGTTCACCTGGGTATAGTAATGGTTAGGTCAATTGCCTCCGAAGGATACAGGTCACATACCCTGCGTTTGAGTACCAGACCTGGGGAGAGAAACCAGTGTGAAAAACTCAACGAAAAGTAAATAAAGTATTTCCTCCTCCTCTCTCTTTCTGCCTGCTTGACTACTATGCCTTCATTCCTGCCTGTACCTTTCCTTAAACATTTTTTTTCATGAGAATATTTTCATGAGTGTCCAATGTTGTTTTCCAGAATCTATATGATATGATGAGAATCAAGCTATTACATTAAAAAGGTTTATAAAACAGTATTACACTTCTCACTTCTTTTGTTCTGGAAAATATAGGGAGTTTATTACATAAAAATGTTAATTGTATTAATGTGTATTATGGGGTGTGTGCCCCCCCAAATTCGTATGTTTAGGCACTAATTTCTATTTCAATGGAAATCTCTGGGTGATTAATAGATTAATTGGTGCCTCATTTTGCATTCTTATTGCTCCAAGTTTTGTTTTTCTTGGTCTGAGCTGATTTCACCACATGTTCTTTAATAACCATCTGTTCAAGAATATGTTATTCATGAAGAAGGCTAAAAAGTTAAAGTCCTCGTCCCCTTCCCCAGAGCTTTGTCCTTCAAGAGACACTGTGCATATTCAAGGCACATTATGCCTCTTCTTACATTGATGATACTGACAGAAAGAAGCCAACAACATGGCCAGTTGATGCATGTTTCTTTCATGAAGGTGATAGAGTTGACTCACTGCACACAGATGGCCAAAGAAAACAGGAAACTGGCAGCAATCCCACTTGGTGGAGCTCGAAGGCCTAGCTTTAGAGTTCTGGGAGAGCACCACTTAATTAGGGTCAGAAAACTTCTTACCCCTCCCAAGTCTTCTGCAGACTGGCTATGAGCCTGCTGCTGCTTCTGCTCTCCAGGAGCGGGGCTAGAACACTCAAGCTATTGTTCTCCAGCATGATGCTCCCCTACTTAACCGAGACTCTGACCTGTGTTTCTTCCTCTACAAGTATTTTTAAGCACAAATGCTCACATCAAACTAAACTTGCTTTTATTTTTGCCAAGTTTTTTAATATACTGTGGACATATTCATATGCCAGGATACATTTCCCTTTGTTTTTCATGAGCATGCATTGCGTTTCACTGTATGGATCTATAATTCATCTAGTTCCCATTGATGGTCATTTGTTTCTAGCTTTGTCATTACAAACAATGTTTTAATCTAAACACATAAAATCTTTATAGGGGTGCACCCTGGTAGAGCTGTGGTTAAGTCAATCAACTCCAAAGGATCAAGCCATATAGCCCTGGGTTCAAGTCCCAGGCCCAGTGGGAATCAACCAGTGTGAACACCTAAATAAAATAAATAAAAGTGCTTCTTGGGATTTCCAGTCAGGCTGGTGCCCTGGTAGGAGGAAGACTCATCCTCCCCACAGAGCAACTAGAAATTCAACTAATTCCAGAAACAAAAACTGAAGAAAATTAAGCACAGAAGCTATAAAGACACAGCAGCGGTTATAGCAACAAAAGGTAGGTGGGGACGTCAGGGTTCAGAGATACAGTGCAGATTAAGGATTCAGGCCTTGGCAGAGGGGTGGAATTATGGGAAGAACCAGCCCTCCCAGGAATCAAGAAACCAGCAGAGAGCCCACCCAGGAGGACTGAGACACAGGGCCGGTGAACAGGGTCTTGGCACTGGGCAGAACAAAGACCAGTGACCCAGTGGTTTGAATGGGAGGCCCAGCAAGAAGTCTATACCGGGCGCTGCCATAACCAGAAGGCAGCCTGGGGAATGCCCCACCCCCAAACTCTCCCACCCTAATGCCCTGGAGCCGCAGGACCTGAGGGTCAGAAATCACACCCTCAGGCTTAAAGGAAGAAGAGAGTCTTCCAGAGGGAGAAACCGTCAACAGTACCCACTAGCACCAAACTTGTGGGTGGGGTCAAAACTGCAGCCTGATTGCTGATTGTGGGCCAACACCAAGGTGGTCATTACAGTTGGAAAGTGGGACTCTGGGAGGAAGACTCTGCATCCCCCACACAAACTTCATAGGCTGAACCTTGGGCAGCAACAGAGGGTCCACATTAGAACTTCAATAAATCCAACCAGTGGTGACGCCATAACACTCAAGAAATCCCAGTGTTCAAACCAAGATTCAGGGTTACTCAATGAAAGTCAATACCCTATACAAGGCCATCACTGCAGGGAAACCTAATCCACCAAACATAACCAGAATGCCAAACAGAGCAAAGACACAGAGAAATATATGTGAAATGATGAGCCAATCAAAAACCCAGGGGAAATATGAATACAGCAGATGTCTGCAAACTATGTGGGCAATAGTGAGAAACATGGTGGAAATCAAGAAAACAACAGAGAAAGAAAGAAAACAACAACAAAGAGAGAAGACATGAAGCAAGATATCAAAGAAATAAAGAACACAATAGCTGAACTAAAGAATTCAATAGAGATTACTCAAGAATAGGATGGATGAACCCTCTAATAAAATCAGTAAATTAGAAGACAGGGCAGAGGACCGTACTTAAGCAAATCAGCAAAGAGATAAAAGAATGCAAAGAAATAAAGAAGGCATTTGAAACCTATGAGATAAGGTCAAAAGGAACAACATTCGTATAACGGAGATCCCAGAAGGAAAAGAGAGAGAAAGGGGGGCAGAAACTGTATTTTAAGAAATAATAGCTGAAAATTTCCCTAACCAGAAGATTGAAGCAAGCCTCCAGACCCAGGAAGCTCCTAATAAAAGAAACCCAAAGAGACCTACACCTAGACACATTGTGATCAAAATGTCAAAAAGACATTTTGATAAAGAATCTTAAAAGAAGCCAAAGAAAAATGATTAATATACAAAGAAATCTCCATAAGAATGGGAGCAGATTTCTCAACTGAACTCTACAGGCAGGAGGGAATGGCATGACACATTCAAAGTGCTGAAAGAAAAGGATTTTTCAACCAAGGATACTATTATGTGGCAATGTCAGATTGACTTGTGAAGCAGTTGGAGGCAAATGTTGGCACAGGGATTATCCAGGGAAGATTTGGCTATGTGGTTATATGAGGGGAGCGAGGGGAGAGAGAGGGGAGAGGGGAGAGAAGAGAGAGAGGAAAGAGAACTCCATAATAATTATTATTATAGATATATACTGCATGAAAAAAACTTTCCAGAATTATGAATTAATTAATGGCCTGGATTTCTTTTTATTTTATAAACCTATGAAATATATAATAAAGGACAAAAGCTCATTTTGCAAAGGATTCATTTCTTTGAAATTGCTTTATAATATTCTCTTGTCCTCACATTTTCTTATTGGGGAATCAAAACTGTTGGTGAGTACAGTTTTGTCCAAGAAACAGTAATATTTGGATACTTCTGAAAATTTTCTTATGGCCCTTTTTTCATATTATATTTATACTCAATTGTGAAGAACTGCTCATGTGAGGAAGACTTTAAGCAATTTGCAAGTTGGACTCCAGTTATGTAATACAGTGATGTTCACTGTACAAAAAAGCCTAAGTTTGTACTCACTGTAAACTCCTATGGTTCTGTTTCTCCTCCCAGTCCGCTAATCTTCACCATGGCCCTTTCTCTTCATACTTGCCATATTCATAGGTTATTTGCCTTTTATGTGACCTTTGGTGATTTTACTTAGTTACAATATAAGAAGATGAGGGTTGATAAAGAGGGGGTTTCCTATTATTTTAATAAAGAATAAAGAGCAAGAGAGCAGAGCTGAAAGAAACAATAGCTCTATGTCTCTGTGAGGGTCTCAGGGTTTACTTAGGTATTTCTCATTTGGTTTTCAAATGCAACATGTGCTACAATCAGAAGGTATGATTGTATTATACATACACACACAACTTAAGACACAAATATGGTAAAGACCAAAGTGAAGCAAAAAGAAAACAAAACAGGAGAGTTTGATACATTGCTTACATACTTTCCAATACGCATCATACAACCTCTCCTGTTCCTGCTGTCTTTAAAAACGTTTGACTTGACTATGAACTAGCAGCAGCAATATGTGATGGAACCACATTCTAAATCATATGCATAAAAGTGGAGAGCCAGAATGTTCCATGAAGAAAAACACAGCTGGTAGAAGCATCCTTCATTATAAACAGTAGTCTTAAAGAATATCACTGAATGTAGAAATTACATGGGCAATGTTTTAATAAAGGGCTCTGTGATGCACAGAATTTCTATTGGGGTTTCATACAACTTTCAAGACTTTATAACCTTTGGATGTGTTGGACTTAAAGAATTCAGTTATAAAATCCAGCTTAGGACATAAAGCTCTAAATAACTTAGAGACTTTATAAATAATACAAAAACAAAATTTTAATTATCATGGGGTCATTGCCACTTTACAAAACTGTCATTTTATAACTTCTTAATTATAAAATTATAAGGTTACATTTCCTCAATTATCTCTTATTTCTGTTAAATTTTTAAAGACCAGAAAGCACTAGACATTGTCAAATTTTGGATTTGTTTTCTTTGTGTGTTATAATAAATTAGTGGTAGTAAATGTGGAAAAAAAACAAACAGTAAGATAGCAAATATGAAAAAGTGAGGAGGAGAAGAGAGCAAAACTGTGGATGGTTAGAATGAGTGGAAGACTAATCTGCTTTCAAATAAAAATAGGAAATAAACAGAAACCTTAATGCTAACCTCAAGATAACCTTCTTTCAAAAGATGAACAAAGACTCAATGTGAATAGTTTGAAGATAATCCTACAGTCAAATGGCCACCAAAAAGAAGCACGAACAGCCTTACTTATATCAGATAAAACCAACTTCCAGTTAAAAAGCATAACAAAAGACAAAGATGGACATTATATAATGATTAAGGGATCAATAGAAAAAAGACATAATGCTTATTCACATATACGCACCAAACGAAAGAGCAGCAAAATATGTTAAGCAAGTATCATTAGAACTGATGAGAAACATCGACTGCAACATAATAACAGTAGGAGGATTCAACACCCCACTTACAACAATCAGGGCTTTCAACCAGGCAGAAATTAACTGGAAATACCAGCTTTAAATGAACATTTGGAACAGTTAAGTCTAACAGACATATACTGAACACTTCATCCAACAACTACAGAGTTCACTTTCTTCTCAAGTGTGCATGGAACATTCTCAAAGATAGATCATATGTTGGGAACACAAAACATGTTTCAACAAATTTACAAAGATTGAAATCATACTCAGCATCTTCTCTCACCACAATGTCTTAAAACTAGAAATCAACCACACAAAAAAGCTTGAAGAGTTCAAATTAATTGGAAACTAAACAATACGCTTTGAATGACACTCGGGTAAGAAAGAAAATCAAAGAGGAGCTTAAAAAAATACCTAGAGCAAATGAGCACAAAGACACAAGCTACAAAATCTACAGAATGCAGTGAAAGCAGCACTAAAAGGGAAGTTCATTGAATACAGGCCTACCAAAAGAAATGAGAAAAATCAGAAATAAACAATCTAACCCTACAATTAAAACAACCAGAGAAAGAAGAACAATTAAAGACAAAAATAAGCTGAAGAAAGGAAACAACTATAATTTCAGTGGAAATAAATGAAATTGAAAACAAAAGTAATCCAGAAGACCAATGAAACCAAAAGTTGGTTCTTTGAAAATATAAACAATATTGACAAACCATTGGCTAGACTCACAAAGAAAAAAAGAGAGAAATGCTCATAACTAGAATCAGAAATGATAGGGGAGAAGTTACAACAGATACACAGAAATACAAAACATCCTAAGAGACTGCTATGAGCAGCTATATGCCAACAAAGTAGACAGCTTTGAGGACACAGATTTCTAGAAAAGTGCAGTCTACCAAGACTGAACCTGAAAATATTGGAAAACCTGAACAGAACAGCACAAAGAAATTGAAGAGGTAATCAAAAGTCTCCCTCAAAAATAAAGCCCAGGACCAGATGGCTTTTCTAATGAGTTTTACTAAACCATCAGAGAAGAATTAACACCTATTCTCAAACTCTTCCAAAATATTGAAAAACAGGGGACACCCCAAATATTTTTATGAGATTAATGTCACATTGATACCAAAAGCTGGTAAGACATTGCCAAAAAAGAAAATAATAGACCAATATCTCTAATGAACATAGATGCAAAAATTCTGAACAAAATACTAGCAAAACTAATCTAATTATGCAACAAAAGGATCATCCATCATGACCAAGTGAGATTTATCCCAGGTATGGAATGATATTTTAATCATTACAATCCTAGCCATTGAGCTATACTATAAAACAACAGTGATCAAAATACTGGAATAACAATAGAGGCACAGACTAGTGGAATAGAACTGAATCACCAGAAACTGACCTACTCATATAAAGTCAATCTACATCAAAGGAGCGAAAAAAAAATTATCAATGTACTACACCATATCAACAAGAGCAATGAGAATAATCACATGAGCATATCAATAAATGCTGAGAAAACTTTTGACAAGATTCAACACCCATTTATGATTTTAAAAAAAAACCTGCATAAAATGGGGATAGAAGGCACATATCTCAAAATAACAAAGGTCATATACAACAAACCCACAGTCAACATCATAGTCAATGGTGAAAAATTGAAAGCATTTCCTCTGAGGTCAGGAATAAGGCAAGGCTGTCCACTCTCACCACTTTTTAACATCATACTGGAGGTCTTAGAGCAATTAGGCAACAAAAGGAAATAAAAGGGATCCAAATTATAAAGGAGGAAGTAAAATTATCATGATTTGCAGAGGACATGATTATATATATTGAAAATTCTAAAAACTCTGCCAAATAACTACTAGAACTAATCAACCAATACAGTAAAGTGGCAGCTACAAAATCAATGCACAAATGTCTGTCACATTCTTATACACAAACAACATGCTGGAAGAAAATAAAATCAAGAAAACCATATTGTTTAAAACAAAAGTAAAAAGAGTCAAATGTCTTTAATATGCTTAACAAAGAAGGGGAAAACCTGTACAATGAAAACTACAAGTCCTTCTTAAAAGAAATACAAGACAATACAAAGAGAAGGAAAGATATCCCCTGCTCATGGTTGGGAAGAATCGACAAAAGTCACCTTACCTAAAGCAAATATAGATTTAATGTTATCTCTATTGAAATCTCACAGTCTTGTTTCCAGAAAATAGAACAGAAAAATCTTAAAATTTGTATGGAACAACAAATGACCTTCAATAGTCAAAGCAATTATGAGAGAAAAGAATGATTCTAGAGGGATTACAATCCCAGATACTGAGCTATACTATAAACCAACAGTGATCAAAATAGTATGGTACTGGAATAACAATAGAGGCACAGATCAGTGGAATGGAACTGAATCACCAGAAACTGACCCATTCATATACAGTCAATCTACAACAAAGGAGCCAAAAACATACGATGGAGACAAAACAGTCTTTTTAATAAATGGTGTTGGGATAACAGGACAGCCACATGCAAAAGAATGAAGCTAGACCACTCTCTAACACCATTCACAAAAATTAACTCAAAATGGACTAGAGACTTGGACATAAGACCAGAACCATAAAATTCTTGAAGACAACATAGGAAAGACATTCCATGTCATCAGCCTTAGGGAGACCTTTGGGGGCTCAACTCCAGCATCAAGGGAAACAAAAAGAAAAATAAACAACTGGGTTGGTATCAAACTAAAAATCTCCCAACAAAAGAAAACATCACCAAAACAAAGACAACCTATTAACTGAGAGAAGATATTTGTGTTTCATATTTCTGACAAGGGCTTAATATCTAAAATATACAATGAGTTCATAAAACACAGTAACAGAAAAATAGGCAATCTAATCCAAAAAATGGGAAGAGAAATTGGAGAAACATTTTTCCGAAGAGGATATATAGGATGCCAACAGGCACATGACATGAAAAGATGTTCCTACTTGCTATCAGGGAAACATAAATTAAAGCAACAATGAGATACCACCTTACACCTGAGAGACTAGCTACTATGTAAAAGTCTGGAAACAACAAATGTTGGCAAGGATGTGGAGAAAAGGGAACACTTTTACACTGTACAGTGTCACTGTATAACCCCTATAGAAAATAATGTGGAGATTTATCAAAAATTAGAGATGGAAATCCTATTTGATTCCACCATCCCACTTCTGGGTATTTAAAGACACAAAAACATTAATTTGTAGAGACTTATGCACCCCCATGTTTATGCAGCCCTATTCACAATAGCTAAACTACCTAAGTGCCCAACGTCAGATGAATGAATAAAAAAGATATGGTACATATACACAATGGAATAGTAAACAGCCCTTAGAAGTGATGAAATCCTGTCATTTGAATCAACATGGATTATGCTGGGAGAGTAAGTCAAAAGAAGAAAGACATTCAGATGATCTCACTCATAGGTAGAACCTGAAAAGACAAAACAAAGGAACAAATGAAATAGAACTAACCGTTGGATACTTGCAACAGAACTGAGATTAACGATAGAGAACAGGAGCGCGGGGGTGCATGGGGGTAAATGGTGGCAGATCCCACTGAACAATGATGAAGAACATTTTGTGGTTTTTTGGAGGGCAGGGTTTGTTGACATATTTCTGAGGAATGGGGATTACACATATGGGTAACCTGCACATATGAGTTTATTTCAATGTGTAAAATAAAATTTACCACAATAAAAAAATACTTTCTCTTCCTCACTCTCCCTGTCTGCTTGCCTACTTACCTTCGTTCCTGCCTGCACTTTACCTTTAAAATAAACAAATATAAAAAATTAAAACATACAAAGGGGTACATGCCAAATACGCACATAGTCATTCACTCAAACCTGTGTTACCATGGTGAGACACACACACACAAATACACAAGCACAAATCTATACAGACTCAGACTAGTTCTGTAAGTTAACAGCTGTATGTCAACATACAGACTCACACCAGACTCACAAGCAAGTAAACAAGCTGCACTTCCATATACTGAAGCCTGTACACATACACATATCTGGGCACATACCAGAACTGTGAGACAGTAGTCATGTACAAGTGGTAGTTTTACCTACACACAGGTGCATTCAGAGGCACACCTGCATAGTCACACACAGATAAGAAATGTAAGGCAAGAACTGCACAGCCAGAATTGAACAGAGTGGCTTGTGTATTCTTATCCAAACACACTCATCTGAACTGTAAGCCTCATAAAGACACAAATACACAGAAACTCACACATTGACCAGTCCTGTAAGGCAACAGACACAGGCCACCACACTCACAAATTTATAGCCAGATTTATGAGGCTTAGATGAACAATGCCACATCCTCCCAGACTCTGCCTTAGAATTGCTATTGAACACTGTCCTGCACTCCACAAGGGAGTCTTGGCACAGTTATGTGCTTTGGGCACAGGTCACAGAGCTATTGAATTAGAGCCTTGTCTACGTAGTGGGAATATGAAGGATTTCCAGTCTGCACTACCCAACTCACTCCAGAGCAGCTCTCAATAGGATCCTGGTACAGGTTTCCCCAGATAACTGAAGGTAAAGCATTCTTATAAAACTTCTTATAAGCCAAAATACTGTAAAGAAAAAAATTTACTATTAATTTATATGGGAAAATGTTTAGCATTTTATTTATTTTCTTTATTTGTTCACCTTGGTTGTTCCCCCCAGTCTCAGGTTGCAAACCCAGGTCCTTGAGATGTATGTGGACTGCACCAGTTGGAGGCAGCAGACTTAAGAGGTAAGGTCTAATCTACTAGGATGCACCTATAGGAAATATTTTTAGCATCCCAGAAACCAAAAATAACCTACCAAACCATATCAAATAACACATAAAAGCTAAAATAGCATTTACATGTAGAAAAAGCAGGAATGATGTGATACATACAACCGAATAAAGGAGATCCTATAAAAAGTGTGGTGGTGCTGACCACTGCCTCTTGGAACTACTACTGCCAAACAAGTGCTGACAACTATTATCAATTTTCCCCTTTTGTTGTAAAAGCAAATTCCTCTTCAGATCTCTTTCAGTTAGAGAAAACAGGTACTAATGTAGTTTTTTGTAAAAGGAAAGTGGTGTATCAGGAACTTTCAAAAAGCAGGGATAGGTAGATTCCAAGAAGATAAACTGTTAAGCTCTCACTCTGACCTACTCCCCACAGTACAACTAAGAAAACATCTATTTGACTACCACATTCTTTGAAAAGAAATGGGAACTACTTCTCCACAGACTGCAGCAACACACCCCTCCATAAAAGGAAGGTAGGAGAAGCAGACCTTTCTCAGAACCACTTTGCTGTTCTGAGCCTCCAGGCCATAGGAAACGCTGGAGAAAGGACATTCCCCTAGAGTTGAAAAACTCACCTGCAGCCGTGAGCACTACCAAGATGGCTTGTAGTCACTGAGCTGGAAAAGGAGCCTCAGCATGGAAACAGGTCTAGTTCCCCAGTAAATGGAGACACAGCTCCCAAAAGGAACCAGGATGGAAGGATGCCATTACAGGAAAGCTTCTGGAGGGAAATATCACCTTTCTACCATTATCGTGCACCTGTGCTGCAGGACCAGCCCTCCTGATATCCCATCCCCAGGTTAAGGGCCTGATTACCACCCCCATACTGAGACAGTAGCTTCTCTGGAGAACTGAGTCTCCTAAAAGGGAGGGATTTACAATACCTACCAGTTAGCCCCAATCTGTGGGCTGAGTTAGAACTGTGGTCTGCTGGCTGACTGTGGGCCCACAACTCAGGTCGCTCTTGGTGGACTTCAATGTTCAGACCTGTGAGGCTGGGAAAAATTTCTGCATTCCTCATGCTAACTTCAACCCTATACATTAGATTCTTGAGCCCCAACACAGGGCAGACATCAAAGTTTCAACAAAGCCAACCAGGAGTGCTATTATAAAACTAAAGAAAATCCTGTGTTCAAACCAAGATCCAGATCTGTTCTGTACTATTTGAAATTTTAACACAGTCCTTTGGTACAGAGAAGCCTAATCCATAGAAATAAAACCAGAATGCCAACCAGAGCAAAGACAGAGAAAAAAAAATATATATATATATGAAATAATGGCTCTAAACAAAACCCTATGGGAAAATCCGAATGCAAGCGACCTAGCAAGGAAGACTTAAGAGCAACAAAATAACCAAACTCACTGAAATCGGGAAAACAATAGAGGAACAAAAAGAGGACCAAAACAAAGAGAGGATAATAAGAACACAATAGCTGAACTAAAAAACTCAACAGAGGGTCTCAGTTGCAGGCTGGCAGAAGCCTCCAATAGAATCAGTGAACTAGAAGATAGGGCAGTGGAACGCACTGAAGCAAACCAACAAAGAAAAAAAAAAACTAAAAGAAATGAAGACAGCATATAAGACTTATGGGAAAACATCAAAAGGAACAATAGTCACATCAAAAGGGTCCTAGGAGAAGAGAGAGAAAAGGGGGCAGAAATTGTTTTTGAAGAAACGATAACTCAGAAATTCCATAACCTGCGGAAGTCAGAGTTCCAAAAAAAGAAATCCATAAAGACCTACACCTAGATATACTGTCACCAAAATGTCAAAAATACAAGATAAAGAGACAATCTTAAAGAAAGCAAGAGAAAAATGAGTTACACACAAAGGCACCCCCATAAAAATCAATGGATTTCTCAGCTGAAACTTTACAGAAGGGAATGGCATGATATATTCAAAGTGCTGAAAGGAGAGGATTTCTAACCAAGGATACTCTACCCTGCAAGTTTACCACTTAGAACTGAAGGAATGATAAAACACTTTTCAGATAAGCAAGTTAAAGAAAATCATCTCCATAAAACAGTTTTACAAAAAATTTTACAAAAAATACTAAAGGAATTTGGTGGAGGGTATGGTGTGTTGAAATATATCTAAGAAGTGGGGAACCTACACATAGGAATATTCTATTTATTCTACAATAAAAAGTAAATAAATTAAAAAATAAAAAAATACTACAGGAAGATCTATAAAGTGTAAAGAAACCATACTTAAAAGCAGCAAGACAGCCATGCTCTGGTGAAGCAGTAATTAGTCAACTGCCTACAAAGGAGGAAGCCACATACCTCCACATTCAAGTTTCAGGCCCAGGGGGAAGCAACTAGTGTGAACAACTAAATTAAATAAAATAAAGATGCTTTTTCCTCCTCTCTCTTCTTGCCTACCTGCCCACTTGCCTTCATTCCTGTCCACACCTTTCCTTTAAAAAAAAAAAAAAAAAGGCAGCAAGATAGCAAAATATAAAAAATAGGGAAGAGGAGAGGAGAGTAAAAATGTGGATGGTTAAACCAGACTAAATTCTTTTCAAGTAAAAACAGAAAATAAGCAAAAAAAACAGGGATACCTATAATAAAATTTGGTTCTGGAGTTATTCAGCCTGGTTTCAAAGCCTGGTTCCACTGCCTCTTGGCTGTGTGACCCAGGACAAGTTACCCCAACCATATACCCTAGACACTGTACCTCTAAAATAAAGGGTAATACAAAAGACGCAAAAGCACCCATCCATAGATATATATGTATCCCCATGTTTAATGCAGCCCTATTCACAATAGCTAAGAACTGGAAATTACCCAAGTGTCCAACATCAGATGAATGGATAAAAAAGATGTGGTACATATATACAATGGAACACTATATAGCCCTCAGAAGAGATGAAATCCTGTCATTTAAATCAACAAGGATGGAACTAGTGGGGATTATGCTAAGTGAAACAAGCCAAAAGAAGACAGATAGGGACCAGATGATCTCACTCATAGGTAGAATGTGAATAGACAAAACAAAGGAACAGATGAAACAAAACCAACCCTGAAACATTTGCAACAGAACTGAAGTTACCAAAAGAGAATGGGGCGGGGGGCACAAATGGTGGTGGAGCCCATGGACAACGGGGAAGAACACTTGATGATTTGGTGGAGGGCATGGTGTGTTGAAAATATATCTAAGAAATGAGGAACCTATACAGAGGAAATTATTTTAATGTGTAGAATTACTACAATAAAAAATAAATTAAAAAAATAAGGGTAATAACATTTGCTAGGCCCCACTGGGCTGTTGTGGAAATTCTGCCAGAAAATACATGTCAAACCCTTGGAACCATGCCAAACATGTGGGCAGTGCCCCCAAAATATTGACTTTAATTGTTATTGGACTTTACCACTGTGTTCACTTTAGAGCACTGCACCAAGGCTGGGCAACCACCCTCCTCTCCAGCTCCTGAGAATAGATGAAGGTCAGGGCTACTGGGCCAGAGAGTTGGACCCAGGTTCTACTCTCCCCAGGGTCCAGATGCTCCCACTGCCTCCGATTAGGGCTACCACACCTCCCAGTTTGACCTGAATTATCCTGGTTTAGCAACGTTGAACCACCCCCACCCCAACACGCCTGGTGATATTTCAACTGATCCCAATTTCAGGTCTAAAAATTATGGCAAGTCTACCTCCAGGACCAGAAGCCTGAGCCTTTCCTGAAACGATGAATGTGAGCCAAAATTAGGCTGACCATATTTCATTGAGACAAAAATGACACATTGGGATGGCAAAAACTGGATGGGATAATGCCTTGGCAACTAACGGGTAAGGGAGAAGACTGAGCAATCTGAGAAAAAGCAGAGCCGCCAGGCCAGCAGTTAAGTACTATGTAACTTAGGGGCCAGTGCAAGGAATTTTGGAACCCTAGGTGAAAACCAAATTTGGTATCCCTGTAAGCCCTACTCCAAATGTCCTACCTAAAACACATGCCACTTTAACCATCTCAGTCCAGAAATGCTCAATAACCCTCACAATGCCAGAGATAACCCCCACAGTGCCAGAGATAAACCCATCATTTCAGAAATAACCTCCATAGTACTTACCTGTGATTGATCAGGCTATGTTCTGCTGCTCTCTTTGGAGAACTGGGGGTGCGGGGGTGAGGGGGGTGGCAGGGATCCTTTTCTCATGGCTCCTATCTCTTCACAGGGATGGAGAACAGTGGCAGTCAGGACTATCTTTAACATGGGGTAAAGGGGGCAGCTACTTTGGGGCCCCCTCAACAGACTGGACCCCGGAAAATCAGCTGCCCTTTGCCCTCAGTTAAAGGCAGCCCTGGTTTATTAAAAATGGGGGGAAATGACATTTATATTAAAACGACGATACAGTTGGGAGATATGAAAAACACAGTACTGTCCCATTTAAAACAGTAGGTATGGTCAGCCAAGCGAAAGGCAATCCAACTCTACCTAGATATACAGAGGTAGGGAGGGCGGGAGGGAGGAAGAGAGAGAGAATCCACTATTTTGATACTCTAATATACACAGCGCCTTCCCTATAGGGTGATGGGCACCTAGGGCCAGAGCGAAAGGTTGTTGTCCCCAGAACTATACTTCCCAGAAGGTTGTGCTTTCCCTCATCTCCCTCTGGGCCCCGACACAGAGCAGATCCGGAGCGCGGGCGCCTCTGGGAAATGGAGTCGGCCACCTGAGTGGCGCAAGGCCTCCCGGGAATTGTAGTTCGTTTCGCGCAGGCGCACTTTCCCGTGGCGGTCCCGGGGCTACTTCTTTGTGGCGGTCGCTGTCCTTTTGGAACGACAGTCACTCATCGATCTGGCCTCTGGTCCATCCGCCCCGGGCTTGTCTGCCGTCTGCGTTTCGCGGCCGCTGCTGCCCAGGCCTTTGAGGGTTCCGGGAGAACCGTGGGACGCGAGCATTGAGGCGAGAGCGCGGCGCTGTGTGCTTTGCTCCTGCTGAGCCTGCCTGACCCGACTGGGTCGTGCTGTTGTGCAGCTTGGGTACTTGGGCGAACTCACTGGACTCCAGGCAGGACCCGCACCCTTGCACCTTACCTGGGGCCCAGGAGGCTGTGTAGCTGCTCACGCCTCGGGGCACGCTGCCGAAGGCGCCATGGAGACCCCGGTCCTGACGGAGGAGACAGGTACAGCTGGTTCTTTAAGTCAGTGGGTTTGCACTTGAGACTGACACTCAAGACAGGGTAGGTTAGTTTTCCATAGGCACCCAACAACAGCAGGCCTACCTTTATTGCGTGCTACCATTTGTTCCCACTGTCTCCCGCGTGCTGATGATAAGAAGGGAATAGCAGCGTCTTCCCTCATTACTTGGAGTGTCTGAGATGAGAAAGGCAGGATGAAGCCCTACTCCTATAACCGATTGTGCGGGATATTGGGCGCACTTCCCACCCCACCTGCGGGGGTTGGATGGCTCCTGGCGCTGGCTCTGATTTTCATGCGTCCGGGGGTGAGTGGGCTTTAGCTGAGCGATTCGCGGGGTTGGGAGTGGGCCGTTGACTCATTTCTCCTTTCCAGCTCCGTTCTCTCAGGATCCTGCCCTTCCCCTCAAAAATAATGCAGACGACAAGTTGGGTCTCCCAGAAGTCAGGTGCGAGGTGAGTGACTGCCTTTTTTTTCTTCCTTCTGAAAATCTCGGTCTTCACGAAGTGGGTTGACACCATCTCTCCCCAATCTGGGCACAGCTCTACCACCCTCAGGAGGCCATGGACAGGAAATTGCTCCATTTGAAGAGAATCTGGGTGATACCCGGGGTCGGGGGGGGGGGGGGGGGGGGGTCCTTCAGATCCATTCTGATCAATGCCCCCTCCAACCTGTTTTGGTCTAGTGGGTGGGTCAGATGCCCAGTACTGTGCAGGGGTCTCTGAGGAATGGTTTTGATTCTTATAATTTTGTGATTCTGTGTCTCCACTTTAGAGAGGTGAATCTGATTCAGAAAGGTATAAATAGCTGTAAAACATGTGTTTTGAGATGTGCCTGACTTCCATAATGTGTTAGAATATTCTGTGGTCCTATAAAACAGTGGTGACATGACAGTCAAATGCAATACATGATCTTTGATACATGGTTATAGAACAAAAATGCTATTAAAAGGGAGTAGGGACAATTGAAATTTGACAGTGGATTGTATCTTAGAATCAATATTAAATTTCTTGAATATTATGATGGCTCTATGACTATGTGAGA
Organism: Solenodon paradoxus; assembly: GCA_004363575.1. Taxonomy (NCBI): domain Eukaryota; kingdom Metazoa; phylum Chordata; class Mammalia; order Eulipotyphla; family Solenodontidae; genus Solenodon; species Solenodon paradoxus. The sequence goes on along the minus strand of RJWH01001614.1, from coordinate 199,708 downwards.
AAATATCTTTAAAAGATACAAGTTGATGAGTGTAGGGTGAGATGTTGTGATACTGCAACTTACTTTCCAATGGCTCAGCAAAAAGTGTGTGTGTGGTTTTCTCAATCCTTCATATGCATAGCTAAAATACTAGCTTCTACGATGTTTGAGTAACTGCTCCTCTCTGGAGTTCCCTTCCTATTCAACAGTCCCAACTCAACATTCATGACCAAGTGTTCAGCTCTCCTGGGACATTCCCCATGGTCTGCAGGAACCTTTACTCCAGTTTCATCGCCATGTCTGCATTTGATTCTGACATGCGCTCCTGGACTTTCTGTGTCCTGTTCTGAAGAAGAAAGATACACTAGACATGAACTTCTCTCCTGTTGGGTTGGGAATAGAAAAGACATGGAAACAAAGTAGAGAAATTACTTCCTCAACTATAGCTTAAATTGCCTCTGTGATTGGTTGTCTTTAATTTTAAATTCTGTGCTTGAGACATTTAAATATTTAGATTTTTGTTTTGTCTATGTATCACACCTCCTCCCAAAACCAGGCCCTCCCCAATCTAATGGTCTCCTTGTTTAATTCATTTAGTAATCATAAATACTCAGTTATGTTTAAAAATGAAGAAACTGAGAAGCAGAGAGTTTTAATAATTTACACAGACTTCACAGAGGTGACATTTGACTTCATGCAATTCAGGCTTCGAGGCAATGTTTAAAGTTATTTTGATTACAAATATCCTATTCCTTTGTTAAGATAATATAAAATATATTGAATTACTTTTATTAAAACAATAGACTTTATTGCTAATCATAACTGTATCTAACTCCCAGAAGAGCCCCTTATTACATGGATAGCTTACATAATAATAATGATGCAAGCAAATTATACCAACACTAAGAAAAGGAACATAGCAATACATAGGCCAGATCAACTACATGTATATTCATTCAACCACTTCATCTATTTACTGGTGCTTTATGCATATTAGGTCCTAACAGCCTCAGGTAGTGTTAAAAGAAAAGACCCCCCCGCCAAGTGCTTGTACAAGGACCCTGTCTTACCTGTTTATACCCCACACTGAAGCCACATAGCTTCTGACAGCCCCCTCTCATCAGCACTACATTCCGATGTCTCTGGAACTTTGTTTCCTACCATTTTCTATTTCCCTCTGCCAGTGCCACAATCATCCTTCATCCATGTGTGCTTTCTTTATGCGCATGCTCTTAGCCTTCATCCCACCTTCTCATCTCCCTGATCCAGCGGGTTTTTTAGATCACGTCTACTGAAGATATAACTTATATACAGTCAATTTCTTCAGTCATAAGTGTAGTATTTGAAGAGTTTTGACAAGCGTATACAGTCATATAAGCAGCACCACAATCATGATATGGATCAGTTCCATCATCCAGAAGTTTCCCTCTTGCCCTTTTCCAGTCTTTCCTCTGTGCCCTGTCCCTTGGCAACCTCTATAAATTTGCCTTAAGAATTTTAGACAGAATTATACAGTATGTGGTCTTTTGTTTCTTTTTGTTTTGTTTTGTTTTAGACGGTGATTACTGTTGAAATTACCAAGATAATTGTGAATTTGTCTCTTTTCTCAGTTCTCTCAGGTTTTTGCTTTAAGTATTTTGAAATTCTATTAGGTACATCTATATTTAGGATTGTTGTGAGCTCTTCATGAATTGCTCTTGAAATACTCATCACTATAGTGATGATTAGTATGTTATGTCTCTGTTTCTAATGATATCTCTTTCTCAGAAGTCTACCTTGTCTAACATATTGCCACTTCAGCTTCCTTATCATTAGTGTTTGTAGGGTATATCTTTCTCCAATCTTTCATTTTATTTTTTTAAGAGAAAGGAAGCAGGCAGGTAGGAAGACAAGTAGGCAGGCAATCAGGAAGGAAAAGAGAGGCTGTAGCATTTAATTATTTAGTTAGTTGTTTCTCTTGGTTGTTCCTTCTGGATCCAAGATGTGAACATGGGTTCTTGGGCTGCACATAGACTAGACTGGCTAGAGTTGCTGATATAACACCTGGACCAATAGTGTGCATCACTTTTTTAATAATAGAAACAAAATGTTATAATGTATTACATCCTCTTAATTACAGATATTATAGGGCAGGGTGGATAAACAAGGAAAAAGCACCCATTCCTGTGTAACTAGATGCAGCATTTTGGCATTTTTATGATATATGGGTTAACTTAATTTACTGACTTGGCTTAAAAGCTGACAGTAGTTGAGTTCAAGATGGCGACCCGGTAGGAACCAAGTCTTGCCTCCTCCCCACAAAACAACTAGGAAGCACCTATTTTGAAAATACACACACTGTGGGAAAGCAGGACCAGAATCTATAGAGACAGCAATAGCTTTTACCACCATAAAGGTTAGGGGAAAATGACAGGGTTCAGACTACATAGCAGATTTGGATTCCTAGACTCAGAGAATAAAGGTTTGTGGTAGAGGAGGTGGAGCCTCCGGAAGAACCGTGCCTCCTGGAGAGTTGCTCTGGCAACAGAGAACTTTCCCTAAAGGACCCCAGTGGGACCAAGGATACTGAGCCTGGTGAGAGGGACTTGGTGTAGGGTGGAATGAGGACCAGCAGCCCTTGTGGACTGAGTAGGAGGCCCCCAGTGACACTGTCATAACCTGAAGGCAGCTAAAGGAATACCCCAACCCCTCCCACCATATTGTGCTGCAGCCATAAGACCCACCCACTGGAAATCCCACCCACCGGCTTAAGGATGCCTGAAGTGGTATCAGGAAAGAACCTTCAACAGCTACCCACTAGCACTGTACTAGTAGAGAGAGAACTGCATATCCTGATTGATCATTGTGAGCCAGTGATGGTTTTTACTGTTCGGACCTGTGATGAGGAAAGGTTCTGCATCACCCACACAAACTCCAACCCAGTAGGTTAAACTCCCTGGCACTAATGCAGGGTCCACCAAGAAGTTCAGCAAATCCAACCAGTAGTGACGTTACACAACATAAGAACCCCTAGCGTTCAAACAAAGACGCAGGCTTATTTGGTGCAAGTCAAAACCCTACACAAGGTCATCGCTTCAGGGAAACCTAATGCACAGAAATAAAAACAGAATGCTAACCAGAGTGAAGACAGAGAAATATATACAAAATAATAGGTCCAATTAAAGCCCCAAGGGAAAATCCGAGTGCAACAGACATATGTAAACTACCTGAGGATGAATTTAGGGCACAGTGATAAACACACTCAGAGAAATCAAAACAGTAAGAGAAGAAAAAGAGAAAAAGCAAAAAAGAGAAGAAATGAAGCAAGATGTAAAAGAATTAAAGAGCACATTGAAATAAAAAACTTAATAGAGGGGCTCAAGAGCAGAGTGGATGAAGCCTCCAATAGAATCAGTGAGCTAGAAGATAGGGCAGAGGAATGCACTCTAGAAAACTAGGCAAGAGAATAAGGAATGAAAAGAAATCAAGACAGCACTCGAAACTAGGAAATATTAAAAGAAACAACATAGGAGTTGCAGAAGGAGAAGACAGAGAAAAAGGGGCAGAAACTGTGCTTGAAGAAATAATAGCTGAGTTTCCCTAGCCTGAGGAATGAAGCAAGCCTCCAGACCCAGGAAGCTCAGAGTTCTTTAAAAAAAAGAAACCTAAACAGACCTGCTCTAGACACATTGTCATCAAAATGTTAAAAATATGAGATAAAGAATCTAAAAGCAGCTAGAGAAAAGCAAGTCCCCATAAGATTGTCAGCAGATTCCTCAGCTGAAACTCTACAGGCCAGAAGGGAATAACATGATCTATTCAGAATGTTGAAAGAAAAGGATTTTCAACCTAGATACTATAACCTGCAAGACTGTCATTTAAAACTGAAGGTGTGATAAAAAGATTTCAGGTAAGCAAAAGTTAAAGGAATTCATCACCACAAAACCAGCTCTACAAAAAATACTAAAGAGAGCTCTATAAAATACTTAAACATAGTAAGACAGCAAAATATAAAAAGTGGGGAGGAAGAGAGAATAAAAAATGTTGGTGGTCAGAATGAGTACAGAACTAATCTTTCAAATAAAAATAGAAAATAGACAGAATTTTTAATGCCAACCTTAGGGTAGCTTCAAATCACATTTTCAAGGGAAAAAGCAAAGGAGAAGACAATAAGAGAAAACAATCAAAACACAACTGCATTCAAACCACCTAAGAAGTGAAGGAGAAGAATAAAGGCACTGTCTGGAACAACATCCAGAAGACAATTTACAAAATAGCAGAAAAAAAGTACCGTATCAATAATTACCCTAAACATTCATGGATTGAACTCACCAATCAAGTGACACAGAGTGATGGAGTGCATTAAAAAACACAGCATAATCTTCTGCTACATTCAAAGTTCATGGCTGGAAGACAGTTCTGTAGTCAAATGGTAACCAAAAAAAAGAGAAAAAAAAACAGAAACAACCATACTATGTCAGATAAACAGACTTCCAACTAAAAGCACAACAAAAAACAGAGACGGACATTATGTTATGATTAAGGGATCAATCCAACAAGAAGACATAGTGCTTATTAATATATATGTACCAAATGAAGGAGCATCAAAACATATTAAGCAAATATTATTAGAATGAACAAAAGACATCAACAAAAACCTAAAAGCATTGATTGATTTGCGTATGTTGAACTGTTGTATCCTTTTAAGATTTACTTTTATGTTTTGTTAAGAGGGGGTCTAGAGACCCACCTCAGCCACAAATCTTTTAGTCTTGAACTCACCACTGACATGACACCCTTCTGGAGACTTTACTCAGTGCCCCAGATTGCAGGAACTGCTCCAGCCCAGGTGAGTTTTAGTGGTTGTTCTATCTGCCTCTTGCTGGTGGTCCTCTGCCTGGTTTGGGGCCATTTCCTCCCCCAGCACACTCCTTTTATGCCTCAGTCAGTCTCAGCGGATTCAGAGTTTGTTGCTCTCTCTACTCTGGCATTTTGTTTGGCAACTTTCCATCCCCTTGGTCTCTGTCCCTTCAACTTCTCCTACTCCCTACACTGCAATGGAACCTTCCAGCTAAGAAGGTGCCTGTTGGGGGGCTTACTTTCTTAAATCCTCAGGGGTCTCTCTTCTGAGCTGCCCTTTGTCTCCTGTCCTGAAATCAGCTTTTTTATGCGTGTTGTCCAATTTGCTACTTGTCTGAAGGACTCGGTCTCTTTGTGGCTGGAAGCAGAACACAGGCCCAGATTTTATGGTGTTGCCTCTTCCCTGCAGCCCAGCTCAGAACCTTTATTATCACTCTCACTCTGGCCCTCCAGCTTTGAGGGAAGCCTTTGAAGAGAGAACAGTTAGCTTAGGAAGCAGCCTATCTGCCCTTGCCATCTGAGGCCCTTACCTCCTGAGGGTGGCACCTTTCTTTGTGCTGAAAGCCTTCCGTCTCTGTGCTCTGTCAACCCCTCCTACTTCCCTGTCTTCTGGAAGGAGTCAGGAGGAGCCCTAACAGACCTGGAGAGCTTATTTGCTAACAAGGGTAGCCAGTACAGGGTTGAGTGGGATGCCCCCTAGAGACCACTGAGGCCAGCACCCCAGAGGCTCTGCAGGGGTGAGGAGCCTGACCTGAAGAGTGGGGGTATGCACAAGTGACCTTGTTTGGGGTTCATTCATATGGAATCAAAGTGACAAAGTGGTAAATGGGTTACCCAGAGATCAGTGACCGATGTTGGGTGTTGGGGAAGGGTGAGGATGGGCCAGGGGTCAGTGTCTACAGTAGGCTCTCTTGGTGGCTTGTGTACAGAACTTGGTAATGAGTACAGTGATTCCTTCCATAGTGTGTAATGATGGCTCCCTTTCTAGAGTTAGATCCTTTTGCCATGGCGAGATTTGAATAGGGTTTCTACATTTTATGAACTATTTTGTCAAATTCAGTAAGTTTGACATCTTGTTCCCAGGAAGCATAGCTTACCTAGAACGTATAAAAGCAACCCTGGGCATCTGCATTAGCCAAATCCCCTACTCTAGAATGCCAAGCTCATATCACATGCCCAACTCCTTCAAGGCTTTAGGAAAGATGTTGACACAACCTTTCATGCTTGGGAGGATATTGCCTTAGGCTTCCCTCTTGATTACTAGGCCCACAGTGCAGGTATGGCCATGAGCACAGTCAGAACCACCCTCACCATAGGTGAGAGAATGTGGGTGTTGTTCCAGGGATCCCTCACTTTCAAGGATGTGGCAGTGAACTTCACACAGGAGGAATGGGGGCAGCTGGCCTCTCCTCAGCGGGCCCTCTACCGAGATGTGATGCTGGAGAACTACCAGAACCTTCTGGCCCTGGGTAAGACAGCCCCTGAAGCTTGGAGTCTGCAGTCCCAGCATTCTGCCAGCCTGCGGGTATTAGGATCCTACCTCAGGATCGCCATACCTGGCAGTGTGTGGGAGACATGTTTCTGTCTGTCTTCCCCGTGTCCTGTGTCTGTGAAGCTCCGCAGTTCCATGAGCCTCTAGGTTTGGAGTCATGACTGATCCAGGGTGGGACAGAAGCCAGGAGTCTTGCCTAACTGAGGCATTCCAAGGGAGATAGAAAGCGGGTGTCAGTACCCATGGGTCCTCAGAGTGCATTCTCATTTTGGGTTCCTTTTGAGAACCTGCTCAATTCTAGTTTGGTGCACACCTCTCAGTACCTAGCATATGCTGTTCTGGACCTTCCTGTGGACTGGTTCTGGAGAGCATGTGCTGTTCTGGACCTTCCTATGGGCTGGTTCTGGAGAGCAGCATGCAGATCCAGGCCCCTTACTCCCCCGGGAACAGGGCCCCCAGTGTGCAAGCCGGAAGTGATCTCACATCTGGAACGAGGCGAAGAGCCATGGCAGGTGCCCAGTGAAGTCCCTGGAGGTGCTCACCCAGGTGAGTTGGGGGCTGGGAAGGGCGTGTACAATAGAAGGACCTGGAGCCCCTGACTCACTGACCCAACGGGCCCTTATGTTGAGGCTTCCTTACCTTTCTCCCACACTTCCACAGCCCAGAGTCAGTCTGTGCCAGCTTGGTGCCCCTCCAAAACCTTCCCTTCCTTCATGTATCAATCACCAGCTGTGTGCAGGAACTGTGCTGGGAATGCAGCAGAGAGCACAACACGTAAAGGCTGCCTGCTACTGTGGGAGACAGGTTCTATCAAAAAACAAGCAGTGATTATTATATAGAGCCAAGAAAAGTGAAACTGGTGGGGAATGAGGAGAGTGTGGAATTGGAGTCAGGGCCTTGCTCACTGAGATGACAGAGGACCTGGGGGGAAAGACAAGACCAGACTGAATGCCATCCTCTCCTAGGTTCACAGTTCAAAGAGAGGGCTCCACAAGCCCTTCCCTTTTGAGATGCAAAGGTTAGAGGCTTATTTAACTTTTAAAAGGGTGTATGTACATCTCAGGGACAGAGAAAGCATATGTTGTAAAAGGAAATGCTGAAAAGAGGTGGGGTTCCCCTCTGGCATGGGGTAATTTAAATTTAGTTATTGTTTTAGCCTTGTATTTGCCCTGTATTTACAACCACTACTGATCTGGTTTTGCAATAAGTCGCTCACTGGGTGTTTTGTAAGTGTTAAAAACAAAATTCAGCTGAATAAATATAAACATTTTACTGACTTTATTTAGTGTTTCATAAATCATGCAGCGTTCCATCTAGCAGATATAATGGAGAGCCAAAGACCTGTACAAAATGAAGGGCTTTTCTAAGCAGACATAGGAAAAGGAAGTTTTCTAGAAAATCATACATTGTTTCAGGCAGGATCAGCTTCCTCTGGACACTAGAAGGGGTCTACTAGGAGTATTACCTAAGTTTCCATTCTTGGGAGAAGCTGAATCTGCAATTAAGTTAGATATTAAGTCTCATTTTGGTGATATGGGCTTAGCACATTTTAGGGCTGTTTTCTCTTAGGCCCCATGAGCTCTGAGTCTCTGAGTCCCAGCTCTTTTTGGCTTCTCTCGTCCCCAGATTCCCTCCTCACCAGCCAGCTTAGACTTACCCCCATGTACTCTTGACAACTCCCTGCTTTCCCACTCTCTCACTCTGTCAGTCTCTACTCTCTTTTGGGCTTATCCCAACTCTAGGTCAAATCTCAAACATAATTTCTAGTACCACCCTCCCACTTCATTATAAAAAATGGCCTTTTCCATTTCTTACAGCATGGGAGTCCAGACCTGAGATAAAGGAGGAGTTGTCTCAGCTTCACTACATTTACAGAGAAGAGCCACTGCAGCAGCCCATTGCACTCACAGAGTCACCAGTGAGGTCCAGTCTTCACAGCTGCAGTCTGGGTGCTAGGTGGTCTTGGGAGGGCCTGGCAGGGGCTCCTTCTAGGGATGAGACTGTACTCTGGAGACAAACACCTGGCTACAGAGACATTTCCATAGAGGAGCACTGGCAGGGACATGAGGTTTCTGAGGAGGATTCTCCCCTTAGGGGCACCCTCCTCATCCAGGAGAGCACACCTTCCAAAGGAGTGTCTCCTGACAGATGCATGGAGAGTATCCCAAACAGTGAGGTAGTTACTAGGCACCGGAGAACTTGTGCAGGGAAAGGTACCTGCCAGTCAAGTGAACCTAGAAAATATTCCCCTGCCAGCAGGCAGCGGGGCACCAGCTCTGATGGGGATCTTTTTGTGTGCAATGAATGTGGGAAAGCCTTCCACCAGAGCTCATCCCTCACTCTGCACCAGCGCTGGCATGCACGGGAGAAAGCCTACAAATGCCACGAGTGTGGCAAGGCCTTCACCTGGAGCACCAACCTCATCGAGCACCAGAGAATCCACACAGGGGAAAAACCCTTCTTCTGCGGTGAGTGTGGGAAAGCCTTCAGCTGTCACTCATCCCTCAATGTGCATCACAGAATTCACACAGGCGAGAGACCCTACAAATGTAACACCTGTGAGAAGGCCTTCAGCTGCAGCTCACTGCTCAACATGCACCTCCGGGTCCACACTGGGGAGAAGCCCTACAAATGTGGTGAATGTGGGAAGGCTTTCAACCAGAGGACACACCTGACCCGGCACCACAGAATTCACACTGGGGAGAAGCCCTACAAGTGTAACGAGTGTGGGAAGGCCTTTACTTGCCACTCATCCCTGACTGTGCATGAGAAGATCCACAATGGTGACAAGCCATTTAAATGCAATGAGTGCGAGAAGGCCTTCAACAACCGCTCACGCCTAACTCTCCATCAAAGGATCCACACAGGAGAGAAGCCCTTCACGTGCAGTGCCTGTGGGAAGGGCTTCAGCTGCCACTCCTACCTCATTGTGCACCAACGAATCCACAGTGGGGAGAAGCCCTTTAAGTGCAATGAGTGTGGGAAAGCCTTCAGCTCCCACTCCTACCTCATTGTGCACCAGCGGATCCACACAGGGGAAAAGCCCTTCGACTGTAGTAAGTGCTGGAAGGCCTTCAGCTGCCACTCATCCCTTATTGTGCACCAGAGGATTCACACTGGAGAGAAACCCTACAAATGCAACGAGTGTGGCAAGGCATTCAGCCAGAATCACTGTCTCATCAAACACCAGAAAGTCCACTCCGGGGAGAAGTCACTGAAGTGTAATGAGTGTGGTGAGATGTTCAGCTGGAGTGCCCGCCTCACAGAGCACCAGAGAACACACCAAGAGGAGAAACCCTTTACCATCCAGTTCAGCAAGCACTTATTAAGCACATATTATGTACCCAGTAGCCTGATGGGTGCGGGGGGCACAGGGGTGAATGGTGTGGGCCCCATAAATGCTCTGGATGTGGCAAAACTCCTGTGCGTGGTTCAGCCCCTGGGTACAAAGCCTGAAAACTAACGTGGACTTTTCCTCACTGTGGCATCCTGGCTCCTCTACAGGGTGAGCCAGAGAAGCAAAGACCTTGCTTGCCCACCTACCCGTACACTTCTCCATGTGCTGTGCCAAGACATAGCTGGGGCTAGAGGTCATCACCTCCCCAAGAAGAGTTACAGTTCAAGAGAAAAGAGTTGAAGGCCTTTTGAGGACATCGTGCCATTCTTGACAGGTTTGGAAAAAGGAGGTATGTCCATCATTGTGTCCTTAGATGGGCTCCTGGCATGATTTTAATCAGAAATTTCCTCCGCAAGTTAATGTTTAGAATAACTATTATAACAATGAAGACTTATGAATAGTTTTACTTCCAAGTGAATGTTTTTATGTTCTAGGAAGGGTAATAATCTTGTTGGTAGGAATTTGGAGAAAAAGCATATTTTCTGAACTCAGAGTAGCCAGGTCCTGACCTGCCAGCATCATGTCTGGCAATCTAGTCTGTAGCAGGATGTATTGTTGGGATGAATGTTTCTAGAAGTATGCCTTCATCCTCTGCAAGGCTTCTTTACACCATTTAGTGAGATTACCAGCTCAACTTCTTGGAAGAAGCCCCCACAAAGACCCATCCCCAGGTTCTCAGAAATTAGTGGTATTTCTACACCTAAGCAAATATAACCTGTCTTCTCAGTGATAATACTTAGCATTTGTATAGAGTTATATAGTTTATAAAATGCTCTTAGTAAACTTTTTAAATTATGGGGGCAAAATAATATTTCAGAAAATGTGGAACCAATGTGGAAAAACACCCCTAATTCTTAATAAAACTGCGTTTGGCACTTTGATACATGACCTTCTGATTCTTTCATGTTGCATTTTTACACTACTTTAAACAAAGTGTATATAGCATTTTTACCAATTTTTTCCCATTTAGTTACATATAGATTTTTTTCCAAGTAACTGTCATCTTTGGAGTTAAAAATCCAAATGATAGCATAGTGTCACTCTGTTCTACTAGATATTCTTTTGTTGGATTTTGACACTTTTCTCCATGTTTCCCACCATTATAAATCATTTCACTACTTTGAGTCTTCATGCATATCTTTTTGTATTAGGCATCTTCAGAAGCATAATTTTCTTTGAGCACATACCTTAAAATGAAGATTTTCAGATAAAGGCAATGAACAACTTAAAGAATCACCTTAGGATGTTTTTGGTTGTGTGTTTGTGTACACAGTAGCACCAGTGACTATAAAGAAATCAGTCAGTGGTACTGATCAGGTAGGAGCATCCCCTGCACATCTGTCTGAACAAGCACTGTTCCAAGGGGGGTGTCCAGATGGCCTTTGTTAAGAATCTGCTGATGGCCCAGCAATGACCCTGGGCATATGCTGCTCCATTGAGCTCCTCCAGAGTATCTGCAAGCACTCTGGCACATCAGGATGGTCATGAATCTTTCCTCTCTGACAAATAGAAAAAGTTCTGTTTTACAGCCAATCATTGAAAAAAAAAACAAAAAAACAAATACAATCTAGGCTTAATCATTGTTACCATACTCCTTTTTCTTATTTTAAAAGAAATTCACGTGATGACATCCCAGTGTCCTGGACATGGTACCACCTGCTTACCCTGCAGAGTTGTCACTGTGATCTGCTGAGAGTGTACCGTACTGTTAAATAATGTCGCACCTGTGATAACTAATGAAGTTGTTTTGTTGTTGGCCTTCATAGAAATCATTTAAATATATCTTTTTTTGCCTTTCGGTATAATTTTGGCATCTTGGTGTTTAATTTATAGATAAGCTTTCTCTCCCAATTATATGAATAATACATATATAGAGAAGAAATTTGAAAAAAAATTAGAAGATTCTAAAAATAAAAATGACAATATCAGCTCATGGTCACTATCTCAAGATGCAATTCCTCACAGGTTTTCTTCTGTGCATGTATACATATGTTTTTTGTAAAAATGAAAATCTATTAACATTTTGCATGTTATTTTTATTACCCTTTTTCACTCAACATCTTATGAGCATTTTTCATAAACATTACCCATGGCTACATAATTTATTATGATAGATATGTCCCTTTATTGTCAAGCATCATGACTATCTGTACATACAAATAATGCTGGAACATACTGGACAAACACCTGTTTGTCCACCTTTGATAAATTCTGGGAAGTGGAGATAGCAGGTCGAGGCTGTGAACATACAAAACTGCTGGTGCTCCATGTAGAATCAGCATGACACTCCAGTTCAGACTCAGGTGGGCTCTGTGTGTCCATGCACACCCTGACCAACACATGGCATATATCTGCCATTTTGATACATTAAGAATGTTATTCATGTTTTCTGAATATTTTTTCCTTCATGTGAATTATCTATTCCTGCCTTTTGTCTATTGTTCCATTTCTTTGTTTTTTATATTTATATCTATCTGTCTATATATGTAGAAGTAGACATAGATATATACATAGACACACACATGTTGCTATGAAACATATCTTTCCTATATTTTTTATTGAATTTTTTTTTCTTAAGAAGGGCGAGGAGGAAGAAGCATTTTTTAAAAAGCAAGGAAGGAAAGGGAACACTTTTGTTTTTTAGCTGATCCCACCACCATCTGGCCCTGGGTTGTGAATCCAGGTACCTGGGCTTTTCATGGTTGATACTCCAGCCACTGGCTGGAGTGCCTGGAGCCACCAGGGACACATATTACTGCATTTTTAATATACAGATGTTTTCAGGTTCTATGTAATAGGGCCTGTCAGACTTTCTTCTTCCTACTTTTCCTCAGCCTTTAGAAAACCTCTCCCTTAAATCTTAATTTGGTTCTATATTTTACATCTATCTTTTATATTCTGTCTTTTTGGCATATAGAATCCAAGTCCCTGCCTCATTCTTGAATTGTATTCCTCACTGTTCCATAGACCTGCCTTTTCTATTTATAGCTTCATGATTTACTTTAATGGTATGACCAAGACCAAATTTTCAGTAGGTTTTGTAAAAGTTATCTGTTTAATATCCTAGGTGACCCTGCAGTCATTTCCTCAGAACTCAAACTCTTTATCCTCCTACATCTCATTGGGATTTTTTTCTTATGACTGACTAAATTGTGAAGAATATAGTTCTATATAATATTGAGTCTTCATGTTAATATAGTAGATAATTGTTCATTCAAATTGCCTCTAACGATTGGAAAAGTTTGTAGTTTTCTTCATAGCTGTTCTCACATTCTAGAGTTTATTCTAATTTTATGGGGTTTGTAAGTCAGATCTTTTCTGTTATAAGACTTGTAGGACAACTATTGATTGTGTATATGTTTTTGTATATTCTATACCTACCAACTGTACTGTTATTCTAGAAGGTTTATTAGAGTTTCTAGGCAAACAGTTATATCCTTGGAAATAAAAAAATATTGTCTCTCCTTTTCATATAGATAGTCTTTTATTTCACCGCTTCTTAAAAGCTACGTTGGCAGCACTTCCAGGCCAGCCTGCACGTCTCAATAGAAGTTAAAGTTAATTTAGAGCCAGCATCATTCAGGTACAAAAGCAAACAAGCATCCTTTTCATATTCTAATTATGTCATTTTTTAAAAAATAAAAATTAGAATTTCCATTGGAGTCAAATTGGAGATATATGTTTTCTTTTCAGCTTCTTGCCCTTGTAGAATTGTTTATCAGAGGGTTCTCTCTGGCTTCTCACGTAGGATGCATCTTCCTGCAGGAAGGCCTGCCCTGATGGTCAGTATCAGGGCACACCCTGTGGCCATCACTGGTTTATGGACTTTAGGACCCAGAGACACACATTGACCTGCAGCTGCACTAAGGATCCACAGCCACTGTGGCCCATTTTACAATGTGCCCCCTCAAGTGATGGTATTACATTGGGCTCCCCAAGACCACCTCAGGCTTGTCGAGTCACCAGAAGGACTCATAGGACTAAGAAACAAGGTTTATTACAGCAAAACGATGAGATTCAAATCTATAAAGGAAAAAGGTCCTTGAGGCAACATCCAGGAGTGACCAAGCACATGCTTCTGTATGCCCCACTCCACCCCAACCTTGGTGGAATTGTACGGGGACACACTTAATCCTCCCACTAGTAATTTAACTACATGCTCAGAGGGTTACTAATGAGGGAAGCTCCACTAAGTCTCAGCACCCACAGTTTTTACTGGGAGTCGGTCTCATGGGCATTCAGCACCTATATGACTGCCCCTTCTCACTTTCACCCCAGAGCAAAAACAGGTATTCACAGTAAGTCACACTGTTAAGATAAAGTGTATCTAGTTAAATGGTCAGTGTAGCCCAAGGCCTCAGGCATGCACAAGTGCTTTTACCAGGTGAACAGTCGTGATGGAAGATAGACCTTTCTTGGAATGTGCAGGATTTGAACAACCCAGGCCTACTCAGTCCTTTCTGCCTAGGTGTCCTCTGGCACAGGATAAAACTTGGGGTCCATTTTTCCTAAGTGTTTGTGTTACAGGATATCTCAAATAGTTTTCACCTACTCTGAGAATCAGGATTTATTACAATAGGCATGGCATAGCTTCTGCAAAGACATTTAGGCCTCAGAGGGTCCCAATGAACCACATACACTAAGGAGAGTGTCCCTTAATGTGTTGCTAGTGACTGCTGGTCTTCATACATTCACTATTTGATGGACCCCTATTGCACAGGGCTGTTTCCCCCTGAGCACCCTACCGAGTGGGATCATTGCCTGATTGAGAATAAAGCCAATGCTCCCAGATTAGATCTTCCCCTGACACCTTACTCAGGAATTGAGACTCCTCCTCATGCAATCCCATAAGGAACACCCCAATCTTTTATTCTTCCCCCAAATGCAACTCATATCATAAATCTATGGCAAAGGCTCTGTGGGGATGTGAAAGTGGCACACAGCTCAGACAGTGCACAGAACAAGCTTATCTTGGAAGCAGGGAGCCATCCACATGACATGAGCAGGGATTGTGGTTCATGACCACACCCACGAGAAGAAAGATCTCAGAAGTGGATATGTTCTGGCTCTCCATTGATGATGGTGGAGCATGGTTGCAGCTTTTCACTGACTACATTCAGCATGTCTGGTAAACTTGTCCAGATTGAATATACTTTGACTGCTATAGCTGGAGGTGCCCCTTCAGTGGGAATTAAAGCTGCAAATGATGTGGTAATAGCAACTGAGAAGAAGCAAAAATACATTCTGTATGATGAGAAGTGTACACAAAGTGGAACCAATAACCAAGCACATAGGTGTGCTCAGTAGAATGGGTCCAGATTACAGAGGGCTTGTGCACAGAGCTGGAAATTAGCTCAACAATACTATCTTGTTTACCAAGAGACCATCTCCTTTAGGTGGTACAAAGAACAGCTTCTGTGATTCAGAAAAACACCCAATCAGGTGGTGTTTGTCCTTTTGGAATTTCTTTATTTGTGGTTGGAATGAGGGATGACCATATTTATTTCAGTCAAATTCGTCTGGAGCTTACTTTGCTTGGAAAGCCACAGCCATGGGAAATAGCTATGTGAATAGGAAAACTTTCTTGAGAAAGAAAGAAACCACCAACCACCTCCCAGGATGGTCAGTTTATCATATCGATTCAGGATTTGGGTTCCAGTGGCAAAAGAGCAAAGAAAGAATTCCGTGTGACTTAGTAAATTTATTAGAGGAAGAGAAAAAGAACTAAGACAGAAGAAAACAACCCATAGGCAAGCAAAGAGCTGCTGCATTATTGGTGGAGGTGGTTAGATTTATACACATGGGAGGGGGCTTTTTGGTGAACTACCTTTCCAGCATCTGAAATTAGTAAGAGAATAGGAGTCATATAATCATGAGGAAGATCAAGTGAGAGATTTTCCAGGAAGTTCTCCAGGTCTGTAAAATCAGGCCCCCGCCCAGTATTCTGGTTCAAAAAGAATTTATGGTGCTCACCTTACAGAGCTTAAGAATTTATGCCACACCCCTTAAAATGACTCAAATCCAAAGCACTGACGATACCACATAATGGCAAGGAAGTGGAACAATAGGAACGCTTGTTCATTGCTGGTTACAAAATGGTACAGCTACTTTAAAAATTGGTAGTTACTCACAACACTAAACATTTTTACCGTTATCCAGCAGTTATGCTCCTTGGTCTTTGGAAAAAGGACTTGAAAACTTATGTCCACACAAACACCAGCACTTGGATGTTTATGGCAGTTTTATTCATAACTGTCAAAACTCGGAAATCACCAAGATATACTTCAGCAGATGAACGGATAAACTGTGGTCCATCCAGACAATGAAATATTACTCAGCACTAAAAAGAAATGAGCTACCAAGACCCAGCCTTCTCTAGTGAAAGTCAATACCCTACACAATGCCACCACTGCAGGGAGATCTAACCCACAGAAACATAAACAAAATGCCAAAAAGAACAAAGATGCAGAGAAATATGTGCCAAATGATAGATCCAATCAAAACCCCAGGGGAAAATCTGAATATGACAGAAATGTGGAAACTACCTGAGGATGAATTTAGGGTAACAGTGATAAACATTCTCGGGGAAATCAAGAAAACAATAGAGGGGGGGAGGCAGTCAAGATGGCAATCTGGTAGGAAGTGTCAGATCCCCTCTCCACAGAACAACTAGAAATCACCCATTCTTCAAACATGCATGGTGTGGAAGCGTTGGTCTGGGAGCTGCAAGCACAGCAGCAGCAATCACCACCACAAGGGTAGGCAAAGACGTCGGAGTTCAGAGCTGCATAGTAGATTTGGGACTCCCAGCCTGGGAGTAAAAGGCTGCAGAGGGAACAGAACTGCTGGAAGAACGGAGCCTCCTAGGAAGCATTCTGAGACCCTGCCTAACAGAACTGGGACACTGAGTGGGAGGAAAGTGTCTTGAGGAAAGGCAGATGGAGGACCTGTGCTCTGGTGATCTAGCTGGAGCCCCTGAAGGAAAATCACACAGAGCCCCTCCACAACCAGAAGGCAGCTAGGGGAATACCCCCAACCACATCCGCACCCTTTCCCACCATATTGCTTCAGAGTCGCAGGACCCATCCACCTGAAATCCTGCCTCCAGACTTAGAAGAAGAGAGTCCCAGAAGGAAGAAACTGTCAAAGCTACCCGCAGCACCACCCTGTGGGTGGAGGTGGAACTGCAGCCTGATTGCTGATTGTGAGCCAGCAACAAGGTGGTTATTACCTTTCAGAGCTGGGACATTGGGAAAGGCTCTCAATCCCCCACACAAACTCCATCTCCATAGGTTGAACTCTTGGGTCCCAATGCAGGAACCACCTAAGAACATCAACAAATCCAACCAGTGGTGATGCCACACAACTCAAGAATTCTCAGGGTTCAAACCAAGATCCAGGGTTCTCTGGTTCAAGTCAATACCTTACACAATGCCATCACTACAGGGAAGTCTAACCCACATAAACAAACAGAATGCCAAACAGAACGAAGATACAGAGAAATACACGCCAAATGTTGGATCAAATTAAAACCCCAGGGGAAAATCTGAATTCAACACGTACAAACTACCTGAATTTAGGTGAATTTAGGGCAACAGTGATAAATATATGCTTGAAAATCAAGAAAACTGTAGAGGAAGAAAAAAAGAACAACAAAAGAGATAAGAAATGAAGCAAGATATCAAAAAAATGAAGAACATGATGCTGAATTAAAGCACTCCATAGAATGGAGTGGATGAAGCCTCCAGTGGAATCAATGAGCTAGAGGATAGGGAAGAGGAATGTACTCAGGCAGACAAGCAAAGAGAGAAAATAATGAAAATAAGTGAAGACAGCATTCATGATCTGTGGGATAACATCAAAAGGAACAGCATTCATACCATAGGAGTCCCAGAATGAGAGGATAGAGAAAAGGGGACGGAAACAGTATTTGAGGAAATAATAGCTGAGAACTTCCCTAACTTGAGGAATGAAGCAAGTCTCCAGACCCAGGAAGCTCAAAGAGTTCCTAATAAAAGAAACCCAGATAGACCTACAACTAGATAGATTATCATTAAAATGTGAAAAATATGAGATAAAGAATCTTAAAAATAGCTAGCAAAAACCGAGTCACATACAAAGGAGTCCCCACATAATTGTCAGCAGATTTCTCACCTGAAACTCTAGAGGTCAGAAGGGAATGGCATGATATATTCAAAGTGCTGAAAGAAAAGGATTTTCGACCTAGGATAACATACCCTGTGAGATTACCCATTCAGAACTGAAGAAATTATAAAAAAAACTTTTTGGATAAGCAAAAGTTGAAGGAATTCATCACCATAAAACCAGCTCTACAAAAAAATAAAAAAGGATGCTCTATAAAGTGTAAAGAAATCCCACTTAAAAAGAGTAAGACAGCAAATATAAAAAGTGGGAAGGAGGAGAGGAGAATAAAAATGTGGATGGTTAGAATGAGTCTAAAACTAATCTGCTTTCAAATAAGAATAGGAAATAAACATAGAACACTTAATGCCAACCTCAGGGTGATCTCAAACTACATCTCTAGGGGAAAAGCAAAGAAGAAAACAAAAAGAAACCAATCAAAACATAAATACACCCAACACACCTAAGAAGAGAAAGAGCTCTTGTGAGGTGTGAAATACTCACAGATTGAGATGCAATTTCAATATCCTAAAATGAATATAGCATTGTAAGAGAAGGAAATCATAAAACTATTATTTGAAATAGATAAATAAATAAAAATAAATAAGTTATCAACTCATGAAATGACCTGGAAGAATCTTAAATGCATATGATTAAGTAAAAGAAGCCAATCTGAAAAGGCTTCTACTGTAAAATTCTAACATTCCCTAAGAAAGTATTAATTGTTTTTGTTTTTTTTTCATATTTCCTGATTGTCCTGTCATTTTATTATAAATGTCCAATTTGGTCCATTTTTTAATAAAACAAGGCCGTCTTTAACACAGGGCAAAAGGGGCAGTTGAGTCATCCCAGGCCCAGTTTGCGGAGGGGGCCGAAATACATCTACTGCCTCTTTTGCTCCACATGAAAGCTAGTCCTTGCTGGTGTAGTGGGCTTCCCCACTACTGCTGTTCCCACCCACTGTGAGGAAACCAAAGAGGAAAGAGGAGTCCCCCACCACCCAGTGCATGCCTATTTCTTCAAAGGGAGCAGAACACCACAGTGAGATCAAACCACAGGTAAGTAATATGGGGGTTATTTCTGGTACTGTGGGGTTATCTCTGGCACTGTAGGGGTTATTGGGCATTTTTGGCACTGGGATGGTTGAAGCAGCAGGTGTTTTAGACAGGACATTTAAAACAGGGCTCATAAGAGCACCAAATTTTATTTTTGCCTAAGATGCCAGAATTCCTTGCACCGGTCCTGGTCATTTATATGAAGTGCTGTGGACCACACGATCCCTAACTGGCATCACATAGCACATACTTGTTGCTGGCCTAGCTGCCTACTCCTGCCCCTATTGCTCCCTCTCCTCCCCTCCCCTTAGTTGCCAGCGCATAATCCCATCTCATTCTCACCATCCCAATGTCCCATTTTTGTCTCAAGGAATTATGGTCAGCCTACTAAAAAAAGGCAAAACTGTTGAAACAGAGTAAGATGAGCAGTTACCAGGGGTCCACAGGGAAGGAAGAATAAGTGGTGGAGAGATTTTTAGGCAGTGAAAATACTCTGTAGGACAGTCTTAATAATGGACACTTAACCATATTCATTTGTCCAACATTGAGAATGACCCTGTTGCAAACTATTAGATGATAATGACCCTGAGTGATGATAACATGTCAATATAGATTCACCAATTGTAACAAATGCCTCACACAGGCGAGGGATGTTGATCATGGAGGAGGCTGTGTGTTGGAGGCCAAAGAGTAATGAAAATCTCTATTATCTGTTAAATTTTTCCATAAATCTAAAACTTCTCTGAGAAAATTAATTATCTGAAAAAAAAGTAAAAGTTGACCTGAATGTTTTACACCAGGGTCTTTCTAAACATCCTAAGGATACACCAAAACCTGATAGAGATAGTTATAAAATGGACCAACATTTAGCAGTTATGCTAATATTGATGAGAAATAAAATTTGGGGGTAACTATCTTTAGAATTCATATGTTCTCCCCATGTGCGTTTTCTCTGGTAATTCCAGTTTTCTCCCACATCTCAAAGGTGAATGTGACATTCATGGGTGTGTCTCCATTGTCCCTGTCAGAGTGAGTTGGGTGTGAGTGCAAGTATACCTTGTGATGGAGGGCATTACATGGTAGGGTCCAGAGCACCCTGAGCTGATGAAATAGGCTCCAGCACCCTTGACCCTGAACTGGAATAAATGGGTTGGAAAATCAATTAATATAAATGATTGTTTAACATTATAAGCGTTTTAGGTCTTTATTTAGAGGTTTGGTGATTTTTTGTGACCAGAACTTTACTTTTGTTTATATCAATTATCCCATGGTAAAGTTGATTCTGTTGTAGGTCATTTCCCTTAAAATCAGTTTCCAAAAGCCTATCCACCACATTAAGGACACACTGTACATCCTACAGGATATAGGGGACACTAAAGGACCTAAAGAGGGTAGAAGCTATCTCTGAGGTAGATCTTAAAACCACACACACACATCTACGAGGGGAAAAAGAAATTGGAACAAAGTTCTACAGTTTGGCTCAATCAGAATTTCAAAATTCAATAAACAATTATGGACATTATACTGACTCTGAATTAATTTTAAACACTGTCAAGATATACTCATTGGACACCTTATCTCATGATCTGCAAACAATAATTTGTTACAAAGGATCCTGTAGGCTTACAAGAATGGATATGCCTTCTACCCTCCAAAACATCAAAGGGCACAACCTTGTCCTTTTCCTTTCTCTATCGGTCACAGTGGCTAAGAAATGACCTGCCCTGTACCGTGATATTCACCATCATGCCTTCACCCAGTGGGCATTATTGGAGAGGAATGTCAGTTATTATTAAAGTAATTTGGCATGGCCCAATGAGTACCCTACTTTGATGAGGACAAGAAGAGCTGCCCGTGACTTCTGTGCACATGGGTGTGTGCTCTAGTCAACCTTTCTTTACAAAAACAAGCAACCAGCCAGTTTAGGACCCCAGGTCAGAGCCTGAAACTCTCTCTCTCTCTCTCTGAAGCTTGAATTGGGGTT
Organism: Solenodon paradoxus; assembly: GCA_004363575.1. Lineage (NCBI taxonomy): Eukaryota > Metazoa > Chordata > Mammalia > Eulipotyphla > Solenodontidae > Solenodon > Solenodon paradoxus. The sequence goes on along the minus strand of RJWH01001614.1, from coordinate 178,820 downwards.
GAGGTGACGATAGAAAAGTCTGAGAAGTGAAATGGAATGGGGACTAACCCCAAAGATACTTGAGAAGAAAGGCTCTTGAACAAGACACTGGCAGTCATTTCTCAGAGAAGAGTCTATACTCTCTAAAGCAACACATGTCCCTTTGGTTACCACTCTTTTTTTTTTTTAAAGGAATCTTTATCTGTTTTTATGTAGTTGTTCACACTGGTTGTTTCACCCTAAACCCAGGACAATGAACCCAGGGGTATGTGGCCTATGCTCCTTCAGAGGTGGTTAACCTAACCACTACTCCATCAGGACTTGCCATCAATGACCACTCTTAATGAGACTCTAAACAGCCTAGAATTATTGAGGAATGCCCCCAAGACCCAGTCCTCTCATTCCCAAAGTACCAAGTCTTACTACCAAGGAAAGCCCCATTTCAAAATTTCCATGACTAACCTCTGGTATACATTTTCAACCTGGGCTTCCCCAATAATTATATTTCAGGCAAGACCCAAGAGCTGAAGGTCCTTCTAAAATAAATTCTACAGAGCAGCCAAATTTCTTTCTTCAAACTCAAATCCTCAAGGTGCAGAGTCCCCATTATAATCTCTAAATCCAGGCAAACTCTCTAGTCTTGTTAAGGACCTAGCATTCTCCTAGGGACAATTCGCCTCTACAAATATGGTAGTCCGTAGGTTCACACATAGCTGAGTAATCTTGATACTGCTACCCTGGAGATCCCACTAAGTTTAAGGCTTCAACTTCCTATGTTCTCAGTGGCATTGCCACACATGACTGAAGGCATTCCACTAGTTCCAGCTCTCCCTCCCCTGGGGAATCCACTATTGAGATGGATCCGTTGACTGGAATAAAATCAAAGTTTGGCCCCTTACTGTTGGATTTTTCCACATCAGATCCTGAAGACTTACATGAGTCATTACAATCATTAATATGTCCCAATATACATTACAGGGTTGAGACCCATGACAAAAATTTGAAGAAAAAGGGTGATTATCCCACTGTTTTTCCATTTAACAACCCAATTTAGCCTGTTTTCAACCTAGAAAGGACAAATGGTATCTCATAATGTTTTGCCTTGACAGTGATCCAGTGGTCCGCGAAGGCCCTATCCCTCATAGAACTTAAATGTTACAAGCCATTCAGTCATCTAGTGGTCAATATTTGGTTGTTATGATTTAACTGATATATTCTGTACTGTCCCTGTTCCAATAGTCTCTCGGCCTCTGCTAATAATCATGTATAGATGTGTGACTATTAATTATATATGTATATACTATATATATATAATTGTGATAGACAGCACAAAATATATTTAATTGTATGTAAGTGTACAATTTATTAAGCACACTCATATTGTTACACCACCATTACTACTATATATAGCCCCAGAGCTTTTTCATTTTGCAAAACTGAAATGCTGTGCCTATTAAACACTAATTCCCTATTCCTCCCTTCCCTCAGTCCGTGGGAACCTCTACTGTACTTTCCATCTCTATGAATTTGACCCTTTATCACTGACTTATTTAATTTAGCATAATGTCGTCTAGACTCATCCATGTTGCAGCCTGTGTCAGGATTTCCTTCTTATGACTTCATTCACTTTTGAGTGGACACGACACTGCATCACTTAGATGGCTATGGGATACATACACTAGTGTTGGAAGGACCTCCAGCAGAGATTCAGTGGACACTTACACAGAGCATGGAGCAGAGACTGACTGTTGCCTCGCTTAAGGTCCTAGGTCTTGGCCTCAGTGAAATTCTTACACGACTTATGTGTTAATTGGACATTGTATCTGACTGGGGACTACACCTGGGCTATGTTTCCCCAGTGCTGTCACCCACCTTTATTTGAGTTCTTTGCATGGTTTCCATGGCCAACCACTAGATAGCACCATTGTTCCGTTTCCGTCTCCCTGGTGGATGGTTGAAGGCAGACCCAATAGCTGTTCTAAATTCACTTGGAGTGACTATGGTTAGGTCTCTGAAATGAATGCCCCTCTGCCCACACCTCACCTCTCAAAATGCATGACTTACCATTATTAGAAAGCCTCTGGAAGCAACTGAGATGTTCTTCAGTGAGTGAATGGCTAAACAAACTATGGTAATATAAACAACAGTATGTTACTCAGCGCTATATCAAGTCATGAAAAGACATGGAGGAAACTTAAATGCATATATTAAGTGAGAGAAACCATCCTGATTCTGATTATGTGACATTCTGGAAAAGACAAAACTGTGAGACAGTGAAAAGATCAGTGAGAAGTTGTTACTCAGGGCTGGGGGCAAGGAGGGGTATATAGGCAGAGCAGAGAGAATTTTTAGGGGAATGAAACTCTCTGTATGATGCACTAATGGTGGGTCCATGTGAGACATTGCTCAAACCCACAGAATGCACAGCACAGAGGACAAACCTATGTAAGCTGTGGACTCTGGGTGATAATGACGTACTGTGTCAATGTCGGCTCATTGATTCTAACAAAGGTGCCACTCTGGTGGGGAGAGGCTGCTTTTGTGTGGGGGCAGGGAGTACGTGGGAAATCTCTGTACCTTCTGTTCAATTTTGCTGTAAGCCTAAAACTATTCTTAAAAATAAAGTCTTTAAGGACTGGCACACCCTAGGGAAGCAGCAGTTGAGTTCACCAACTCTGGCCGGACACAGTACACATACATCCCAAGAACCTGGATTTGTGTCACGGGGCGAGATGTGGGTGGGAAACAACCAAGATGAACAACTCAATAAAATAAATAAACTGATTCTGTGTGCCCTAGTGGGATAGCAGTTAGGGCCACTACCTCCAGCCAAACATAGTCGGTGTACCTGGGTTCCTGTCTCAAAGATGTGAGGAACAACCAAGGTATACAAATTAAATAAAAAATAAATAAAATGCTCCTTCATTCCCTGTCTTCCTACCTGCCTACCTTCATTCCTACCTGAACCTTTCCTTTAAGAAAAAAGAAGAAAGGAAGGGAGGGAGGAAGGCAGGAAGGAAGGGACGGTGGAGGGAGGGAGGAAGGGAGGAAGAAACGGAATGACAGGTTTGTTCTTTGTCTTTCTATTAAACTATAGTCTGCCATTTAGCTTAGATTTTTAGTTTTGGATTACTAAAAAGCTGAATACCTAATTCAACATCATCTCTGGCACACTTGAATTCCTGGCTGACTGAAAATTCTGTGATATCCAGAAATAACTGTTAAATCTAACCAGCTGAGTCTTGTCAATAACACTCTCAAGCATATCAACTGGATTTTTTTAAGAGGAAAGAAATAGGAAGGAACGAAGGTAGGCAGGCAGTATGCAGGAAGAGAGAAGAGGAAGAAGCATTTTATTTTTTTAGTTTTTTCATCTTTAAGTTGTCACCCCCTGATGTTTCCATGGCTCTCCAACTAACAGCTGCCTCCAGATCTAATATTCAACTCAAGGTCATTACAAAGCCATTAAGGCCCATGCCCTCCCTCCAACCAACTTCTGTATGTGTGTGTGTGTGTGTGTGTGTGTGTGTGTGTTAAAATACACATTGTATAAAATTTGCCATTTTTAAATGTACAGCTCAGGGGTATTAAATGCCTTACATGTAACCATCATCACTATCCATTCTCATAACTCTTTTCATCTTATAAATCTGAATCCTATACTTATTAAACAACAGCATACATTGGATTTTCCATTTAGCCCTCCTCTCTACCACCACCTCTAACCCCTGGCAAACCACCATTCTACTTTGTGTCTCTGTAGATTTGACTACTCTGGAATCCCATCGAAGTGGAATCACACAGTACTTGTCTTTTTGTGTCTGGGGCTTATTTCAGTAGTATAATGTCCTCAAGTTTCCTCCATGTAGTAGCATGTATGCAAATTTCCTTTCTTTATAGTCGATAACATTCCATTGTATGGATAGATCACATTTCCCTTGTCCATTCAGCCACTGAAAGATACTTGGGTTGCTTCCATATTTTAACTATTATGATTAAATTTACTGGTTTAAAGTATGTGACTCTGACACTGGTCTTGCCCAATGATGAGCTGTCCCTGACCACCCAAATACCATCAGCCACTACCCACACCCTGTACCCTGTAAGGGTCTCTTCTATCTATACCTCCTCCGTAATCTCCTTCTTGCCCACCTCTGCATGGGTCATGACCTCAAAGACACCCTCATTTGTCTTTCAACACTCATTCTCTGCTTCCAGATTTCTGTTCTTCTAACTCCATCTCCAGCACCACTGCTCTCTCAGGAGGCATTGCCATGTGTCTTTATGTAAGCCTAGATTTTAAAGGGTACTTGGTGTTGGAGGTGTCACAAACATCCATTTGCTTAGCTAGTCTTAAGGTTTCTTCATGACAGCACAATTTTTTCATCTTTGCCCACACCTTCAAACCATCTTCCAGTGGGTACAAACTTTTAATTGAAGCCCAAAACAGACTTGTGGGTATACAAACAGAAAATATTAACAAACTACATACTTTGTGGTCTCTCACCCAACAGAGACAAGACCAGATGGTTAAACCACAAAACCAAGAGTCCTGCAAATCAGTAAGTCCTCAAAAATAATTAAAATCAATTTCTTACCATGCTGCTAATGGACAAGAGTCCAGAGCAACAGGGATAAAAATTAAGCATAAATGCATCAGACAGTTAAGGAGATGATTGTATTCAGGCTAAAGTGACAGAAAGAAAGTTCACTCAGTAGGAGTGATAAAAATTAAGCATAAATGCATCAGACAGTTAAGGAGATGATTGTATTCAGGCTAAAGTGACAGAAAGAAAGTTCACTCAGTAGGAGCTTCTATAAGGAAAGACTTGGATTTTCTAGAGTCTTGGCCTATGTGAGAACAAAGTGGCCCTTTAGGGCTCATCATTTCTTGGAACACTGGAACACAGAAGAATGAAGGATTTCTCTACCACCACTGTCAATTCAATATTATCGGTCTGCCTGGAGTCTCTGTGTTTGATGAGCTGTGTGTGTTTTCATTGTATGTTGGCCTGGGTGCCTCTGGTAAAGAGCATGTGTGATTGCAGAACCATGCCTCTCAGTGCTTCTGTACATCCTAGAATGTGTCTGCAGGGTTTTATGAGTGAGCCTTGCAGGGTGCACACGCTGCTCTGTGTTCTGTGGCTGTTCCTACATTTACATTTGTTCAGTGCATGCGTCTCTTCGGTGTTTGTGGGACTATGCTGTGTGGTGTTGCAAAATGTGTGTGTATGTGTGTGTGTGTGTGTGTGGAGTGTGTTTGTATTGGAGAGGGAGTGTCAGTATTTATTCTGGTCTGGTTGCATGTGTGGATCTATGCAGTGTGTCTCTGTGGGTCTAGTGTGTGTGGCTCTGTCTCTCTGAGGGGGTGTATGCTGTGTCCCAGTTAGAAACCAGCCAACTCAGACTTTCCCTAGTCCCACATTCCTCCTGCTCCTTTGTGTTCTGTGCTACAGAAAATATTTGCCTTTTCCACGACTCATAATTTTTCCTCCTCAATTGCTACCAGATGTGAGTCCTGTGGTCCTCATCCCCATGGCAACCGAGGTTCCAGCAGCCGCAGTTCCCTTTTGTGGCGCCTGCCCTGGGAGCTGGCAGGCCTGAGGTGGGGGAGAGAGATGGTGTGGCAGGCTAAGGAATGTTTGAGGATCCCAGAAGCTCACTCCCCAGTGGCCAACTGCACCATCCTGGGGGCTTCTTGGTCTTCAGGTGACAGCCTCAGGGCAGGCAGTAGGGGCTGGTTTTGAAAGCCAGGGTCTCAGACACCTGGGGGTCCCAGGGCAGGGGTAGGAGAGACCCAGGGAAAGGCCCAACCGAAGTGGCCAACCTAGTTTCTCCCACATTGCTGGTCCAGGTTGGGGTGAGAGGAAGAGGAGTGGTGCCGTGGTGGTGTCAGGCAAGAGTGTGGCCTGAACCACTGAACTGCCCCCCTGACCCCTGTCACTGCCCTGCCCTCATCGGGTCCCTTTGGGCATCTGGCCCAGAACACGTGAGCCTGTGTTCTGAGCCTCAGCAGCCAGCATGATGTGCTTCCTGAATGGGTGGAGCCAGCCAGCTACAGGACCAGTACTGGGAGAGCACTGGGTCGGTTGACTTGAGGGAACAGCACATCCCAGGAATGTGGGCCTGCATGCCATGTGCTGCCTGACTGGGACAGGAGCAGCGACTCAGTGGGATATCCAGTCAAATGTGCCAGGTGAAATACCTGAGCCACCAGCACTGGACAGACTCCTGCCCTCTATGACCTGCAGGGCAGGGGTGGGAAATGACTGGACACTAGGCACAACTCCTGGTCAAAAGGGCTGGGTGTCAAAATGGGTGAGGGGGGCGCTAGAAAGAGGCAGGGAGGTAGAGCTCTGATGACCGCAGCTGCTGGAACCTAGTACAAGAATAATACTATAGGAGGATAAGGCTCTGTTGCACAAAAAGGCCACCTGGAGGACTATTCAAGAGCCAGAAGCAGTGAAAACACTGGGAAACAAATGGTCCCACAGATGGAAGTCCAAGCCAGAGTGGGGGCTACCTGTGAGGCCAGCCCGGACTCTGGGTCAGGCTCCCTCACCACCTCTCTCCCACCTTCCACAGACAGGTCAGTCAGTGAGGGTTTCTTGACTGAGGACAAGGAGCCCATTGAGGCAGACAGCTGGGCTCTGTGCAGTGCCAGACAGTCTTGTTTGTGACAGATTGGAGGTTCTGCCATGGCCCACTGCCCCCTGGCTCCAGCCTCTAACTTCCCTAGTCACACCAAACAATTCAGAGTCGCCAAGTGTGACAGCAGTGATCAGAGTGGGAAAACAGCCCCACACATGTGCTCCTTGCAGTCAAAGGCCTTTATCCTAACTGTTTTCAACCATCCTTTGTTTCCCAGAGGCCAGTTCAAAACTCGGCAGGCCAAGATGGGCACCCAATAAACTTGAGAAATTAATGATGGGAAGATGGACATGCTTCACATCCAATGTTGTCCCAGGAGACCCACACCTGGGCTCCCAGACTCTACTTAGGTCACGAGTCCTTGATGGGGGAGTGAGTGCAGGCTAGACAAGGTCATACACAATTTCTTTTTGGAGAGGGTGCATTCTCCCATGTGCAAGATCCCACAGATAGGAAGCAGTCAGAGCACTGGGGAGAAAAAGGCACTTTATTAAGAAAGCTTTGGCTAAGTCCCTGTCAGAATGAGCCCATCCTGGGGCGCCCTGGTGGGGCGGAAGCAGCCCTGCAGGGGCCTATAAATACAACTCATAAGGCCACTGGAGTCACCCCTGGAATTCCCACACGTGTGGGGTGGTGGGAGGCCATCAAAACCAGCTGACAGCTGAGGGGCCAGGACTGGGGAGGCTGGGGCTGGGGGCGCAGGAGTGGAACAGCAGAGATCAAGGATGCTGAGCCCACTAAGGAGCAGAGACCAGCCCTCCTCCCCATGCTCAGGTCACCCAGATGCTCTGGGGCCGGTCAGTGGGAGTAGCCTCGGGTTGTCATCAAGGAAAGAAGCCTTCAGCCAGAGGCACCGGGCCCTGGTCAATGAGAGAGACAGCTGGGGCAGAAGTGTTTCTGGTAGCCCCAGCCACCAGTAGCCGGTCCTCGGTCTTTGGAACCGGCTGGTCGGCGAGCTCCGTAACTCGGCCAATAAGACGGGAGTCGCCAGCTAAACGCCAGCCAGGTCTCGACCAATGGGATGGGGCATTCCCTCCAGAGCGCACGCGATCCTCCAATCATTTGGGGCCTGAGCCAAAAAAGACGCAGCGTCCTTCCAGACCTCCAGTGCTAGTACCGCAGAACGCGAAGTGGTAAGCAGTGCTGTCAAGCCGAAGGAAGCTGCGGACACTGCGGGGCCGCTGCCTGCTACAGAGTGGGCGCGCCCACCCTACCCAGCTCGCCCGCCGTTTCCCGGCTCTTCTTGCGCGGCGGCTTCTGGATGGGGGTCTTCTTCCTGGGGGTGTCGGGCACAGGCGCATCAGCTGCCACCTTCTCGAGCACCATAGCCTTGGGAGCGGAGACTGCCCGGGCCGGCGAGGCTGGCAGCACCGAGCGCTTGGCTTTCTGCGGCGGCGCCGGCTTCTCTCGCGAGCTCTGCACACCTGGAGCTGCCTCGGCGCGGCCCAGGCTGCGAGTCTTACCACGCAGCTCCGCGGCCAGCATAGAGGCGGCCTCGGGTGCGCTGCGCGGGGGACCGCCAGCGTCCGTGGGCTCCGAAAGGCCAGGACCGCGGCCTCGTACCCGAGCACGGGGAGGCGAGGGCGCGGCGAGGGCTGGCCCCTCTTCGGCCAATCCCGGGGGCCGTGTTGTAGGGTCGCGGGCACCCGGGCTGCCGGACTCATCAGGCCGCGCCGACGTGTCGCTGGGCGTCCGTTTTCTCTTGCTGGGAGCGGCCTCAGGGCCGGGGGGTAGCGGCGAGGGCGCTCGAGCAGCTGCAGCAGCGCCATGCTTACCATGGATCCAGGACACTTTGGGCTTGGTGGAGGGGTCGGGTGGCGGCGGCTTTCTGCGCTCTGGCGACGGTGAAAGCGATAGGCCCCTAGGTTCCCCCCGGGCCCGGGCCGGCCGGACCTCGCGCCGGGTTATGCGCGCATAGAGCGCCCCGCCAGGCCCCTCCACACTCGACGCAGACCGCTCGCTGTCGGAGCTCACGGGGAGGGGAGTCGCCTCCTCCAGCGATGCCGGCGTAGTCAAGGGCGCAGGAGAGGGTGCCGACACCTCAGCAGGAGCTACAGGGGCCTCTGTGTCCTGGTTCTCAGCTGCAGCCTCTGACAGGGGAAGAGCAGAGTGGTCACCGCCTCCAAAAAGAGCTCCAGCGTCAGGGTGCAAACCCTTTTCCCCCACCCTGGCTGCACCAGGGCATGTCTAGTGCATTTATAGCACCAACTGTAAACTTAATTCAGCGGCCCAAGGAGTGCTGGAGAGTAAGGGACCCTAGCCGGAGCCATACTTCATCACACCACCACCCCAATCCCGGCATCAAATTTGACCCCTGAACACCTCCAGGGGGATTCATTATCCTTTAAGAAATCATGCTTCTGAGCCTCAGAGGCTAGTCACCTGCCCAAGGTCACCAAAGGAGGGGGGAACGTCTGGAGAGAAGAAAGGCCAGTATTCCAGCAGCCAGCCTTCTCCCTGACACTGTGGAGATAGTGAGACCCCATATTTTGGAGATTCCCCTCGTTTCCTCTGCCACCTTCTATCCAGGCCCAGAACCTTCTCTAGAAGTGAATCTAGGCTGTGATTATAGACAGAAGAGTCACCCATCTCCTCAGGCCCCACCCCAGCTTGGCAGTACAGAGGCCACTGGTCTCACTGTGTGTCTAACTCCCAGTTAACAGCATCACCACCTTTCTTCCCCATGCTGGCTGTCCCCCAACCACAGAGGTCTTTTCAGCTGGAACATTTCACTGAAGTGAGGCCCAACCAAAGGGGTACTCACCCTCATGGGGTACACAGTACACAGGACCTTCATCAGTGGTGTCAAAGGAGGAGAAGGAGGCCCGGGAAGACCATGATGGTGAGGGCTGCTCCAGGCCTGAGGGCGGCTCCAGGAAGCTGCAGTTGAGTGTGTTATCCAGGTCGTGATGGGCCACTGGGGAAGGAGGGACGCACAGCTGCCAGGGGCCCCAACCTGCTGCAGCTTGCTCCCTCACTAGCCTCATGCCACAAATGATGGAATGATGAATACCAGCCCTACCCTGCCTGTGGGTGGAACAAGCAATTCACAGTACAGTGACATGGGTAAAGTAAAACCCAGCAAAAAGAGGAGAGGGAACAATATGGCAAAGCTGTGAGGCCAGCAGTACAGTCAGGCTCTGGAAAGGGTTGACTGAAGTTGGGAAGAGATCTGACCAGAGGCTCAGCCCACTTCAGCGGGCTGCTCCTCCAGGCCTGGTCTTCAGGGAGGCAGAGTCAACAATGAGGGAATCCCAGAGGCTGGTTGTCCTCTCCCACATTTCACAGATGGTATTTGGGGTTCACCCCCATACCTGTGCCCATAGAGCCCATTCTGCTGGGTAGACTCAGCTTTCTCCATCTTTACCTCCCAGGAGGTAAGAGCAGCCTAGCCCTGGGGTGTGTCAGTACAGACAGACTGAGAAGCAGCACTTTCTACCACTGAGGCTCCATGGTAGGGTGGGGAGGTCCAGAGACCAGACTGCCAACTTTCCAGGTAGGACCCAGGCAGGGGATTTAGGTGGGGCAAGACCAAGGGTGGGTCTGACTCCAGAGCATTCCCATGTACACATATCTGGCCTGCATCTGCAGCTCCCCACCAGGTGTACTCCTACAGACTCTGGGGGACCTGCCACATACTCATACGCGCCCCCCCCCACCATACTTTCCTGCACACTTGGGACTCCTGCCTCCCTCTCTGGACTCGCCCACATCTGAATCCCCTCATTCCTTCCCTCCCATTGCACCTCCCCACGTCCACCCACAATAAGACTGAAGCCCCCCCATTTTCTACACCACCCCTTCACATCCATTTTTCAGCAGCCTCCCTCCAAGAGACCTTATGCCGCCATCCCTACCTACGACCTTGGGCAGCTTCTGCCTTCGTAGTGGGATCCGGGGCAGTTTCATGCTGATGCGGCTGAAGCGCCCGCAGAGTCGTTGCGGTGCCTTCTTCCTCCCCAGAGAGAGCTCCCTGCAGGAGCAGGGCCTGAGTGATGGGGTTGGGGCTGGGTCTAGAGAGGGCGGTTTGATCTCGGCGGGAGCCGGAACACAGAAAACTAAGGGAGGGAGGGGCCAGAGCGAAAGAGGCAGGGCCAGGCCCGGGGGATGGGGGAGGGGGGCGGTGCTGTCGGGAACCCGGGAAGTCGCCTGAACCCTGGAGAAAGCAGACAGGGCGGGGGTGGGGGTGGGGAGGCGTCTCACCGGTGCGCGGGGTCCTTGCCGCGACAGGCGCAGCAGCAGCCGAGCAGCGAGAGGAGCAGGCCGAGGAGCAGGGCGAGCAAGGCGCCAGCGCCCATCACACCTTTGCGCTGGTTGGTCTCTAAACCAGGAGACTGGGTCAGAGCGGGTGCTCACACCCCGATATACTCCCAAAAGGACGTTCTTTACCTACTCACCCAGGCGACAGGCGCCGGTAACCGGGTCGCACGAGTCCTCATGGCAGCTGCAGGCCTGGGCGCAGTCCACCCCGTGCAGCCCAGGCGGACAAGTCAAGTTACAACTGCGGGGGTGGGGTGGGGGGGTCAGGGAGGGCCTTGGAGGCCTCCTTGTTGTTTCCTGCCCTCACCTGGTAGGTCAAGCCAATCTCGGTCTCTAACTCCTTTGGAGGGAACGGACGCCCTCACCTCAGGAACACGCAGGGAGAGCAATGATTTGGAAATAAACGTGCTTATAACCTGCAGGAGGGGATCTGCGGAACAGGGCCCTTGGTCACCCGCCCACAGTGACCACTTGTAGGGCTGACTCTTTTGTGGATGGGAAAGGCAGACCCCTGGTTGTCGGAAGTCCCTGAGCACTCTGCACCAGCTCGGGTCACCTCAGCTCTGGAGTGCTCAGGGGCACACTGGTCCCAGTGCCAGCTTCCCACCAGGGAAAAAAATCGCCCCCCAAGGGCTCGTTGTCACTCCCCAGTTGAGGTAAGGGATCAAGGCTGAAGGTCAACCTGGTCCCATTTTGTGGTCCTGGGTTCTGGCTGGACCTCCAGGTGCACTCCCAACCCCCTTTGGGGCCCAGCACTCACTGGGTCCCGTGGACGCCAGGGCTACACAGGCAACGCCCAGACTGGAAGTCGCAGTGGCCGTTGCCACAGTTCGCGCAGACGAAAGCGCAGTCCTCGCCGTAAGTGCCATTGCTGCACTTCGTCTCGCACCTCGGAACATAGGATGGGGGGGGGCGCGGGGGCGGGGGGACGTCAGCGGAAATGGGGGCAAATGTACCCAAAGCCCACAGAGACCTCCACTCTGCCCAAGCAGAGGTGGGGCTGCTACTCCTTTGGGGCCCGATGCGAGCACAGGCGTCTCACCGGTCGCCAATCCAGCCTGCGTTGCAGCGCGTGCACTTGCCGGTGACGTGGTTGCAGGCATGCCCGTCGCGGCATGGCGGGCAGCGGTCACCGCAGCCCTCGCCATAGAAGCCGGTGGCACATGGCTGGTCGCACTTGGTGCCATTCCAACCAGGCTCGCATGTCAGGCAGCGGCCCTCGGCCACCGTGCATGGCTGCTGTCCCTTGCATTGGCCGCATCTGGGGATAGGGCGGGAAGCTAGGTGGGACCCACAGCGTCCTCATCCCAGCCTGCAAGGCAACCCCCCTTCCCTTTAGCCTTCCTCCGCAGGAGCCCGCGCTTACCTGCGACGGCAGCCCAGGCCGTAGAAGCCAGCAGGGCACGGCTCCCGGCAGTACTTGCCACGGTAGCCAGGCTCGCAGGCGCACGTGCCGTCCACCGGGTGGCAGCGGCCGTGGAAGCACTGGCAGTAGCGCTCGCAGCGTGCGCCGAACGTACGCTCGCGGCACTGGCAGCGACCGCTCTGTTGCTCGCACGGTGACGTGTTGCAGGCGCACTGATTGTTGCAGCTGCGCCCCCACCAGCCTGCGTGGCACAGGCACGCGCCCGTCTGTGGGTCGCAGCGCGACGTGGCGCTACAGTAGCAGGCGCTGGAGCACTGAGCGCCCCACCAGCCAGGCTCACAGCGACACGCTCCGCTACGTGGGTGGCAGGCGCCGTGCTGGCACTGGCATGCATGTTCACAACGTGCGCCCCAGCGTCGTGCGTGACAAGTACACAGGCCTGTCACGTCCTCACATTGGCCGTGTGGGTGGCAGACACACAGCTCCTTGCAATCGGGGCCCCAGAACTGGCGCGGGCACTCTGCAGGGGCAAACAGTGAGGAGAGGCGGCCTGGGCGCTAGCAAGAGAGCCAGAACCCAGCCTGAACCAGCCCACGTCCCATCCTCGCCTGGGTGGGGGAGGGGTGGTGACCCGCTCTAAAATGGTATCCCGTTTTTGGATCAGGCCCCGCCTCACTCACAGGCCCTGCCCATCCGGTACCACAGCTCAGCACCCCCTGGGACCCGCACTCACTAGTGTCACAGTTGGCACCGAAGTAGCCATGACGGCAGCGGCACTCGCCTGGCCGCACGCACACCTCATTCTCAGAGCACGTGGAGTTGCCTTCACACACCGCTGCCAATGAGAGGGCCCAAGGGTCCAGTTTCCGCATTCTCCCCTCCTCTCCTGATGGCCTTTTGCCCAGATCCCCAGGATGCCCCACTCACCGATTCCACACTCCTCCCCCTGTTGCCTCCAGCCAGCGCAGCAAGTGGGCTCCTGGGAGCTGCAGGCAGAGAGAGGATGTCTTAACCTGACGCCCTTTCTCCTGTTCTCTTGCCCCAATCCCTACTCTAGGGGCTCCCCCAACAGTCTCTGCAAGGCCTCCCTGCTTCTGCAGTCACTTTGGGAGGTGGTTACTGGTCCTAACGTGTGCCAGACACAGTTGCACGTTCAGGAGACTCTCGGTAGATAAGTAGTACACAAATTCCAACCAGAGAAACTGGGAGACAGCAGAGAGCAGACCACAAGCAGATCTAACCTCCAAGAACTTCCTAGTCCTTTCTACAAGCCCCTCTCACTCCCCTCGCCTCCCTTCCTCCTAACTTCTGTGTCCTCCTCTCCCCTCCACTAGACCTGGGAAAAGAGACATTAGTGTCCCAGGAGTGAGGAAGGGGACTGGGGAATGGTCTCTAGGTCTCCAGGACACTCAAGTGTAGAGATCTAGGGCATTCCTGGAAGTGATGATAGGGACAGATGGGCATCTGAGATCCAGAAGTGACATGACCTGAATCGCACCAGGGCCATACACACTGAGATGCCCTGTTGGGACGAAGCACCCAAGCAGATAGCCAGGTTGGTGTAGACACAGTGAGGTGTCATTGGTGGAAAGACCTCTTGTAGGGGCAGAGCACACCAGGTGAGTCCTCCATAAAGAGTAAGGAAAGCAAAATAGAGCACTGGGGAACACCAGAGTGAGACTTGGGGTAGAGGAAGAAGATATTATAGCTTCTATGGTTTCTTTAAAATCTTGGGGTTTTTGTTTTGTTTTTATTTGGCTTTACAAGGTACATAATGCTACCTCAGTAGGAGGTCATCTATAACTGTCACACATCAGGAAGGTACAGCCTCCAAAACCCTGAGCTGATCAGATATGTGGACACAAAATTGGAGGCCATGCTCTAGTGAAGTTATAATCACTGAACAGGTTACACGAGGCTCAGCTGGGATGTGCTCACATGAGTACAAAGAGGAGCTGCAAGGGCTAAACTGGAGTCTGCACATATTTGGGGGACAAAGGAGGCTGAGAAGGGACACTTACGCTGCAAGTTTGTAGGGTCTCATCAAACCTAGAACTTTACCCAAATCCTAAGGGCACATAGCATTAGTTCATTGTTTGAGATAAGGAGTGCTTTCTCAGCAATATCGGAAATTAGAACTGGGATGTGGTGACAGGAAGAGACTGGGAAGCAGCCTGAGGACCATGGTGGTATGGGACAGACTGAGGAAAGACTGCAAATGTTCCAGCACAAGATAATCACCATATCCTGCATAGGGTCCCAGGATCTTGAAGAAGACCCCCTCCCCTCCAAAGGACTTGATTGTCCCTCAGTCAAAGATGTGAGACCTTGGAAACAAGACCCACAAGCTTTCAAATGGCAGAGAATGGCCCACTTTTTTCCACACATAAAACCAGAAATCAAAATAGGCCTAGCTTTTCCTATACTCACCCCCACCTTGCCCCAGAGCTTTGAAGGGCCCATCTGTAAGGAGATTTAGTTTAGCAGATTCATCACCCTCTTGGTTCTGAATCCATTCTCTGGTGTCCCTCCTATAGACAGCCTTGCTAGAGGGCCTGCTGGCATGGTCCTGGAAGCACTTAACTACCTTCTGCCCTGGATGGCCTGGCCACATAGCTCTGTGGTTAGGAACTTGGTCTTAGGGCCACATTAAGCTGAATTTGATGCCCGAGTCTGCCACTTGCTATGTGACCTTGGGCCTGGAACTTAACTTCTGTGAGCTTCAGACTGCCATGAATTTGACAGCAGGATTAAAACATATCAAGTGTTTGGCATAAACTAAGAGCTCATTCAAGGGTGCAGTCTTCTCTCCACCCATTCTGAACAGACTGCAGGAAGCCCCTGAGTTCACCAGGTCCCCCAAGATGGACACCCAGGCCCCACCTCAGCAGAGCTGCCAGGCCCCAGCAGGACAAAGCCCAACTGGGTTCACCAAAAAGAGGAGGATGAGTCTTCTGGGAAAGGTTAACAGATAAGGCTGGCCTGGGAATGGCAAACCCACCCTCTCAAGATCTTCTGAAAGTGAGATGGAGAAAAAGGGCCCAGTGCAGGGTGGGGGGCAGTGCCAACATGTGAATTATAAGCTCGTAAGACCCTGGGGAGACAGGCCTAGCCTGGGCCCAGGCCCCTTGGCGAGGAAGCCACACTGCAGGCTGTCCACTATAGATCGTGGTAACTGTTAGTGCAAACAAAGCCACCCAGATTGAAACCATGATCTTGAAACCTACCCAGGTCATGGCAGCACAGCTCCTGGGAGCATTGCTGGCTCATTATGCCAAAGTCATCCTCATTCTCTCATCAATCCAGTCAGGGGGGCTCCTCCTGTCAAGACACCTGGAACCCCAAACCTGCCCAGCTTTCTGCTCCCCCATCTTCCTCTAGTTTCTGCCCAACTCCTCTGTCCATACTAGCTCCTTCAGGAAACTCACGGAAACCCATTCAGACACTATGTCTCCGAGAAGGAGGAGCAGGCCCTCCTTCTTCAAACTGAACTGAATCTCCACATTCAGAGTTTTCCCCAGCCCTGTTCTTCCAGGATGGGAGCTTAAAACCCAGGAGCCCTCATTCGTTCTGTTCTCTTACAGCACACAGCAGGTCTGTAAAGAAACACCCAGCTCTACATTCCAAACTGAATGTAGGATGAGGTGGACCACTTCTCTGCCCTGACCAGCCTTGTGAGAACCACCCTCACTCTCCCTGGTTTCCACTAACTTCCTAACTGCCCCCTCTTCCATCCTGCCACCCCTAGTTCATCTGCCCCTTGGCAGCCAAGCCTGGTTAGATGGCATTCCTCTTCTGTGCAAAGCCCCTGGAGACAGTGGACCCACCCTCACACCCCAGTCCCTCCAACAACCCCCTCCAGGGCTCCACCCAATCTCCACAGCGCCTTTCTGTACTTCCAACAGGACCTCCACACTTAAGCCTGGCCCCAGACACCATGGGGCTCCACCTCCAATCTTGCTGACTGGGCCACCATTCATCACTTCACAGTGGGCACACACACACACACACACACACACACACACACACACACACCCCAAAGGAAACAAACTCCTCAACAACACCTCATTCCCAGCACTTCTTAGATGTCAGATTTCTAACTACAAGTCTCCATCCCAGGGCAAGGATATCTGTCTGCGGCTGTATCCCTGCACCAACCACAGGCCTGGCACACAGTAGGTACATGGGATTTTAATGTATGCCCCTGGATCTCATGACTGGGGAAAGTGAACACAGGCTTAGGAGAGTGCAAAAAGAGATGGCCCAATTCCTGGGTGGGCAGTGCCCAGAGTGTTTTCCATTAACTTAGCTACACACATGATCACAGTCATCTGCCCTCAACTCCATAAAGTGGCTACCATCACCAAGCCACTTTGACAGAGGCGGAGGGAGGCCCAGAAAAGCTAAGCGATTTGCCCAAGTCCATGTGAGTGAGGAGTGTCGGCACCAAGGTCTGTAACCTAAACCCGGGCTCTGGGCTACTGAAACAGGCCTCCTGGGGAGGTCTCCCGAGGAAAGAGAGAAGGGAAGGGCTCAGACTCCCGACAGCTAGAGTCTGCCACCGGATCCCCTAGCAAGGACCCTCAGGGAGGGAGGGCTGAGGCGTACCGAGCTGGGCGGTGATCATGCCCACCCCCTCTTCAGGCACAGCCCCGCCCGCCACTGCCGCTGCATTCCTAGGGCCGGGGAGGCCGGGGAGGCGGCGGCGGCGTCGATGCGAAGCAGATGGCGAGCCTGGCAGGTCCCCGCCCCGGAGGCGGGGCTCGAAGTGGGGAGGGGTCTGAGCGCCACCGGATTAGAGCTCGGAAACCCCGCGCAGCCCCCTTGCAGCCCTGGTCTGCGACTGCAGACGCTGTAGACCCCGACCCTGGGAGGCGCCCCAACGGAACCCAATCCGCAGCTTGGTGGCCGCCTTTCCAGTTTCCCGCTCGCGCAGCACATCTTAAGACACGCCGAGTCACCCCCCACCCCCAACCCCAACTACACTCCCACCCCACCCCATACCGGCTCCTTGCCTCGACACAGAAATACCCTTGACTTAGTGGTGGCCTTCGACTGACCAACCAGGTCCTCTGACCCAAGCGCCCACTCCTGGTATTCTGTCCTCCACTCCTCTTCCTCTGTGCGAGGTCCCGGGCCCACCGCCAAAAGGCAGAGAGGGCACATCTTCTGTATGTTTCACATTGGCTTCTCCATATAGCTTCTCGTGGGGCCCCACCTCTGCTCTGCCCCTCCGCGCCCCAGTAGCTCCGCCAGGCAGTTCCACATCCTCTCGACCCTGGTGCACATCATTGTCCTGTCGACCTTCCCGCTGGTCGGCTTGGAGCGCAAACTCCTCGGTACCCACTTCCATCGTCTTCCTCCCACCCTTGCTACTCTAAGACAAATCCGTCCTTCTCAATCTCTCCTAATTTAAGACCTCTCCGGCTCCCGTTACTCAGAAATGCTGCTCCATCTCCTTTGGATCCGCACCCCGCCTCCCGACTTGAGCCATATTCATGCCCTAGGTCCTAAGCACATGCCATTTCTTCTGCTTGGAATACCTTTCCCCGACTTTTCCCTACAGCTTTCAGGGTCAAGAGTCCCTTTTCCAAGGTCTGAAATCTCGGACACTGTGTGTGATCCCCCCCGGCGTTCACTGCACTCTGTTCTCCGCTCAACTGACTTCTCATCACGGGTATCCTCGGATGCACCGTCGTGGCCCGGCGCCCAGGCTCAACCTAGAGCAGAGCCGGCGTCAGCGAGGGCCGCCGAAGGGGCTAGCGCTTTTCGTATAGGGAAGTTCAGGGCGCCCCCATCCCACGACGCCTGAGGGTCCCCACGGCCCCCTCCCCCAGCCAGGTTGGGCTCCTACCCTTGCGCGCGACACACATTGCGGCCGCGCGGGTTCAGCTCCTGGGGTGCCGCGGGGCCCGGCAGCAGCCAGAGCAGCAGCAGCAGTGGCGGCAGCAGCGGCGGCGGCGGCGGCCCCCTGGCTCCCCGGTGCCCCACCGGCCCGGCCCCCCGGGGCCGTGCGCCCTCCATGTGGCGCGGGGCAAGCGCGGGGCGGGCGCGGGTGCGGCCGCAGCAAGAGCGGCCGGAAGCAGAGTGCGCGGCCGGGCGGGGGGCGGCAGGAGGGGCGCCGGGCCGGGCAGGAAATTCCACATCGGCTCCCTGATCCCGGGCCAGCCGCGGCCGGCCAGGCGGCAGCGCCCGCCCCACGCGCCAGACCCCACCCTCTGGCCGCGCCACCGCCCCTCCGCGCAGCCCCCGCCCCCACGCGTCCGCCGGCACACTCGGGGGCAAACTTATACGAAGCCCCACGAGCACTGGGGAAAGAGGCCCCACGGAGGCCAGCCCGAGGAATCCCTCGTCCGGTGCCTTTCCTCCTTTCCTTAGACATCCACTGGAGCTGGCAGGCTCCGGGCGGGAAGCAGGCTGGGGGACAAGGGCGCAATGCACCAAAACCATCTTGGCCCCCAGCTCCTCACAACCGGCCTCTGTGCCCCAACCGCGAAGCTGTTGTAGTGCGGGGCCAACTGCTCCCGCTCACTCAGCAATCAAAGCCTGCAAAGGACCCTGTGCAGGGCGCCTGAGACCTGTGGGGAGACGTAATCTGGACTAGAGCCTGGCTAAAGCGGGCTGTATAGGGACAAATTGGAGATGCCGGGGAGGTGGAGAGCCCACCTGTGACCTCTGGTACAATGTGGAGATAAAGGTAAAGGCAGCGGGAGCGCTACCGTTGAGGGGTGAAAAGGGCTGGGGAGCATAGGAGAAAATTTCTCTTTAAGGTTTTTTGGGTTACCAGAGGGGAAAGTCTTCAAGGTGTAGAGCTAGGGTTGAAGATGTGGGATTTCCTGCATCAGGAAGGATGGGAGTGCAGAACTGGGGCAGCAAGAAAGGTGAGAGGGGCCAAGATTGAAAGGACCAGGGCCTAGCAGAATTCGGAGGCAACAGAAACTCTGGACCTGGGGAGCAGAGGGGTGCCTAGGTAACTGGGAAGATGGGCAGATCTGGGCATTGACAAAAGGGGCCAGGCAGGAGGAGTTATCTTCCGAAGACAGGAGAGTTGGCAATAGGGTCTGAGCAGGTAGAAAGCACCTGCTTTCTATTGGGGAGCAAGCTGCATGCAGGTTCCCTGAGGAGGGAGGGCAGACGCAGTTACCGGAAGATGCCTTGTCTTTTCTGATTTTGTGGTGGACCCAATGGCCAAGACGGGATGGAGGATGGGGCTTGGAACAAGGGCTACAGAAAGGCCAGGGCTGTGGGTTTCACACCTGGGCCTGAGGCCTGTCCAGGACAGGCTGGCAATGGGTGGGAGTGGGGTGGGGGCTTTGGAGTCTAGGGCCCCTCCCTCATTCATACCGGTGCAGGAGGAAGGCCCAAGCAGGGAGTGAGGTGGGCAAGAGTTTCGTGGGCTGGAACAGAAGTAGCACCCATGCTGTCACAAACACTCCTTAGGCCAGGTAAACAGGCCAGCCACTTTGGGCAATTCAGTCTGGGCATGGCCCTGATCTCACAAGTGCCCTTCCTGTGCTAGGATTCCTCTTACGGTGGTTGAGTTGGTTGTCACTAACAGAAGCCCATAGAGGTCCATATGGCAGCAGTGTAATCCCAGCAGCTGGTGGCAGCCCTGTTCTGGTTTTAGAAGCAGACCCCAGAGCTGGAAGGGATACTCACCTAGTTGGACTGAGTTCATAAGTGGGCACCTCAAATTCCATCACCTTCTTTGCCTTCCCCCTAGACCTGCACTGTTTCCAGCTTTGTAGTCACTGCCCCACTCCACACCCATCACCAGGACCTATTGAATGTCCCAAGTCTCTACCCACACTCAGTCATCTTTCTAATCTCACGTTGGCCTGCCTCCCTGTCTTCAGGATGATTATCCTCAGCCTTGTGTTAGACCCACAGCTCCCCACGTGTCCCATCACAGCCACCTCAAAGTGGATAGCTGAGTTCGGCATTGAGGGCACCCAGTCGTAACACCCCTATTGGGAAACTGAGAAGTGTGGGAGGAGTGAATGAGGGTCCCTATAACCAGTATGTTGACAGGTAAATTAAGGAAGTTGTAAGTTGACCGAGGGTTGACAGGCATCCAGACACTGAACCACTGTGGGAGCCCAGGTCCACCAGTTCTGGCCAAGATGCCTTCCTGGAGGCCAGTCTTGAAAGGTGAGGCTTTTGCATATAGAAAAGGCTAAGCATTCACACTGAACAAAGGTATAAATGCAGGCCTGGGAATCCACCAACCTGGGAGCCTAAGCTGCCCAGGCCCAGGGGCAGGGGGTGGTGTGGAGGTATGCCCACAGGGTCCAGGCTGCTGCCCAGAAACCAGGATGCATCAGTCTGGAGCTCCACACATCTCATGCTCTGAGACCTCATAGATCCTCCCCCAACTCAAAGGTCTCTTGCAAGCCTGTGGCTGACCTGGTGGTTCTCGGTGGGAAGATGTCAATAAGCTCATACACATAGGAGGAGGGGCACGTTTCTGGTCCTCCTCTTCTCCAGGAATGTCTCAGGGCTGCTCAAACAGCTGTCCTGGCCCTCCAGAGGCACAAATGCTGGGTGTGAGACCAGAGCAGTCCCATATTCCCACACCTCACAGTCTCCACAGCAGGGGAGATGACACTGGAGAATGTGACATGCTGTCCCACTGGAGTGATGCACTGGGGTCAACAAGTTTGCTACCCTGAAGGTCCTGTTGGGGTTGGGGAGGACCACGTTTCTTCAGGGGTAGCTGGGTCCCAAGAGACAGGTCACGTTATCCTAAGGGCAGACAGTGACTCCCACTTGCTTCACCCTCACACCCCCAAAGACCTTAGGGTATCCAGAAAGGAAAGCTAAGAGCTACCTAGTGCCTGCCCCTCCTCTCCCATCCTCTTCTTCCTGTTGAGTGGTATGCACTTCCTGTGTTCCCTCCCTCCCAAGACTGGGGGCCTGCCACAGCAGGCTCTGTTCAAGGTATCAGGAGACAGAGACACAGTCACCCCACACTTTGCCAGCTGATGGGGAGGACAGGTTCCTAGAAAGTCGGTGGTGCCAGGCAGTGGGGTCTTTGGTAGTTGGTTTGCACAAGGGGAGCATATTTAAAATCAAGGTTGATGCTGGGACCCTGTTTGGCAGCTCTGGGGATCATTCTGCTGCACTAGCATTGCTCTTGAGATAATGTGTTAAGGTCACCTGGTGAACCTGTGGGCAACACAGATCTCCATGCTGACCACACACTCAAGTCCACAGGTAGGGCGCAGCCCCTACAGGCCAGTGGCCCTTCCTTCCTTCAGAACTGTCTCCTGTTCAAGACAGCATGCTGACTTTACTCCACATGGAAACAGTTCTAACTCGAACTGGACCCAAGTTCAGAGTTCTCCAGCTCCTCACTGGAGGTACTCCAGCAGGTCCATGGCCACCTGTCACCAGGCTGGGGGCAGTTTCCAGGTTTTCCACATGTCCTAGCCTGGAAGTGCACTGTGCTTCTGCTCTAGGGCAGATACTTGGCCTACCCACCCACCCTACTCCCCAGCTTTGACTGGAAACCCTGGTGCTACAGCCTTGTATAGACTGGACTAAGAGAGGTAAGGAGACCATGGGCAGGAAAGAAATTCACACCTATTGTAAGATGATTTATTTCATTTATCAACAACATGGGGTCAGAAAAGCCCAGCAGTAGGGGATGTGTTCATCACTAGAACTAGTCTCAGGCAACTTTCTCTACCTTTGTATCCTCTCTGGCCCCTGAGAGCTCCCCATTGCTCATGCCTCTGGCTGCTTGGCAGGCTGAGGGGTCCTTCTAGCTCCCTCCCTGCCCAGAAAAGGGGCATCATTAGCCCACTTGCCTGGGTCCGAACCCCTTAAGCCCTTTTGAGAAGGGTACCTGCTTAGCCCAGCAGGGATCAGAACCAGGGAACAGGAAGGCAAAAACAGCTGGTGACAGTGCACCTGGTCCCAGCTGAGGAAAGGACCAGAGCCCTTCCTGAACATTCTCCACTGTAGTGGAATCCTCAGCAAAAGGTCTACAGCCCCACCAATACCTAGTGCAGGTCAGCCAAGGGGCTATTATGAAGAAAGGGTGGCAGGAAACAGTGGTACCAGGAGAAAGGGCCACCCACACCCTGGGTAAAGTGCTCTGGCCTATGTCACCCTGGAGCTCCACTGCTCTCAAAGCTCTTGCCACCCTTCCCCTCTGACAATGGTCCTGGGCCCTAGTCATCACTGGAGCTGTCAAACTCCTCCCAGTCAGATACACTCATCACCTCAGAAGCAAAGTCTGGGTTGGCTTGGCTGCGGTCAGGGGTTCCATGGGGTGGCTCAAGAAGCAGGGAGCGGGGCAGGGTGAGCACGCAGGCTGCCAGGCCTGAGATGGAGTTGTCCAGCTGGGGCCCCTCCTCCCAGCAGTCCTTCTCCACATCGTAGATGTGCACGTAGCCTGTGCGGCTACCACGGTTGTGTGAGCGGCCACCCAGCACATAGATCCTGTTGTCCAGCACGGCGATGCCAGGCTCACCATGCCCTGCCGGGAGTGGGCAGACCGATGACCACTGCCCAGATGTGCAGCTGTAGCAGGCCACCTGCAAAGCCAAGGCCAGAGTAAAGCCGGGCACTCACTGGGAGGGGGCTGCCAGCCCACCCAGGGCCGGGGGAGCAGAATGGCACTCTTGGCTGGCGAGGCCCTTGACTCACGCCACAGCTGAGGGACAGAGCATGATTGTGGGCAAATGTGGCCCCCTGGAGGGAGGGCTGGGGGCCAGCTTCAAATCAGCTTGTCCATGGGCCAGGCACACACTGTCCTGCCCCGAGACCCTTCTGCCAGCCTGTGGCCCCCAGGTGTGCCAGCATCTCCCACGGAGCATACTGTCATTTTCCATGGTCTGGGGTGTTCCTCCCTCCCCAGGATGGAAGCTGATTGCAGACATGGACCCCACATCATCATCTTTATCTCTTCCCACAGCACCCAGTCCCAGAGGGGAAGTGCAGACAAAAATGTGGAAATATTGCTTGCTGACTGATGATGACCAAGACCACCAATGTTCTCCTGTCTTCAAACAATGAATTTGGAAATGTTGGGGGAAATGTTTAACCTACTAGTAATTCAAGAAACGCAAACTAAGACACCCGGGAAAAACTGTTAACTGCCACTGTGGGAAGAAAAATCACAATACCCAATGCTGGTGAAGTGTAGGAAAGCCAAACTATTTTGCTCATGTGCAGTGGACCAAGGATGCACTGTATCATTATGTATTAAAAGTCACACGGAGCTTATCTTTTTGACTAATTGCCTTTGGTCCTTGAGATGGGACCCTCTAATTGCAAGAGCTCTTGAGAGCAGAAGAGGAAGACCACCAGAGGATATAAGAAGGAAGAACAAGCTGTACTGGTGGCTTTGAAGACTAAGCCGTCCTGGGCCAGGGAGTATAGGGGCCGGCCTCTGGAAGCCAACAGCTGACAAGGAAACTGGACCTTAGACCTACAGTTGCAAAGAAGTGATTCCATCAACAACTGAGGAAACAAGGAATTAGATTTTCTCTAAGGCCTATAAAGGAAAGCACCCTGATGACACCTTGATTTTAGCCTGTGAGACCTACAGTATTGCAATACATTCATGTTAAGCTGCCAGGTTTGCAGCTGAGTGATCTCTTCTGCAGCAGCAGCTAAAGAAATGTCCTAGCAGGTGGTTCTCACCAGGGGGCTGGTTGACAGAGTCCTGAGCCCCACCCCCACCTTCCAATTCAGGAGTGGGGCTGAGACTCGAATAAGCTCCCTGGGGATGTGGATGCTATTGTTCTTTAGACCACATTTTTGAGAACCAGAGCCTAAGGAAACAATCCAAATTACATGAAAAGCTTTATAAAGCAAATATTATTCATCATGTTATTTAGAATAGCTAACATTTAGAATGACCCAAGTGACACCCAGTGTGACAGAATTCTGCACAGAACTGGGATGAGGGTGCAGATTGTGTGTTAAGCTAGAAAATACCTATAACTAAGTTCTTCAGTCAGAAGTAGAATGGGGCAGTCTGTCTACAATTAGGTAGAAACTATGCAGGACTAAAACATAGTAGCATAAGGGCTGGATCATGAGTTTTTTTCTTCACCCTCCTTTATATTCTGAAAGTTCTAAAATCCTGGTTATCTTAATAATTAAAGCTTTTAATATAACAAAACTAGGTAAAACTTCTCTAGATGACACTATAAGGGTGGATATATGATATTTGTTCAAAACCATAGAATCCATCAGCAGTGAGCCCTGATGTAAATAAACTGTGGCCTTTGGGTGATGAGATGTCAGTGTAAGTTCATCAGTTGTAACAAATGTGGCACCCAAGTGGGGAACTGTATGTAGGAGGGGAGGGGCATAGGGATATAAGAGAATCCTCTACACTTTCTGCTCAATTTTTCTGTTGACCTTGACTTGCTCTAAAAAATAAAATTCATTTTAAAAGGGCACAAGATGCAGTTAAAATTTTTATCAGTAACAACTGGAAGGGATGTGAAGAGTGTGTGTGCATCTGTATGCACACACGTAGCTCTAGCCCTGCTCACCTGGTGAACGTCCCTCCTGTAGCCAGCATCATTGTTGCTGCCACCAATCACATACAGCTTGTTGAGGAGGGTGGCCATGCCGTGCCAGGCCCGCCGCACAGGCCCATCAGCCAAAGTGTGCCAGGTGTTGCTGCCTGGGTCATAGCAGTGCATCTCCTTTAGGTAGTCCTCTCCTCTGCGGCCGCAGGTCACATACATCTTCCCCTCCAGCGTGGCGCCTGCGTGGGCGTACACCTGTGTGGGGCCACCAAGAGAACAGGGGTACAGGGAGTGGGGCAGTGGTTGGTGAGAGGAGAACCCACTCATACCCTCAGCTCCCAATCCATCAAGGTTTTGCCAACTTCATTCTCACATTCTCATAAAAAGAATGGCTGGCTCTCCCTGGATGCTGTCCTAGACATTCACCCCAACTCTTCCCAGTAGATGAGCCTACAGACCAGAGATGAACTACACTTCTACAAGGGGGTGAGTGGGGATGTGGCAGCTCCAGAGCTTGTGTTAGGGTACGTCACTAAGGCTGTGTGGCAGTACAACAAAGGGGCTGTAGAGGCGGACAGGGTGGAGGGCAGGACACACAGCAAAGGCTTGAGTCTCCTCACCAATGGTGAGGGTCTGGAGAGTTTTGATTTAATTAAACTTTTTCTTTGGATTAAGTGTAGATTCACAGGTAATTTAAGAAACAATAGAACCTGGGGCTCCCTGGGGTTCCCCCAGAGTAAAGGGTAACAACTTGTATAAGTGGTACAGCATAACCTGGGGTGCTGACACTGACCAGTCAAACCACCAGAAGTTTCCGTCTTCACTAGGATCCTTCGTGCTGTTCACTGCAGTCACAGCCACACTCCTCTTCCCCCTTCTTAGTCCCTGCCAACCATGAATCTGCACTCCGTTTCTAGGATTTTGTCATTTCAAGGGTATTCTATAAACAGAATCATGTAGTATATAAGCTTTCGGGATGAAGCATGTCTGCCCTGGATGCTGCATGTTCTGTTGAGTATCCTACAGTATGTATTTGCCACTTTGTCCAGCTACTCACCTACTGAAGGATACCTGATGTTTCCAGTTTGAGGCTATTACTAATAGAGCTACTATAAATATTTGTGTACTAGCGTTCCCTGGTGGTCTAGTGTATAAAGCCACTGGATTTAGTCCACATACATCCTGAGGACCTAGCTTTGAGAATGGGGGCAAGGGAACAAGCAAGGTGAACAACTAAACAAAATGCTTCTTTCTCCTCTCTCTTCCTACTGCCTGTCTCTGCTCACCTTCATTCCTGCTTGCACCTTTCCTTTAATATATGTATATGTGCATATATACATATATAGTTTCTGTCTGTCTGGAATAAATTTCCAGGATGTGACTGCAGGATTGCATGTAGTTGGAAGCTAGCTTTTTAAAGCCAAACTCTGCCAGCAGGGCTGTATCACTCATATTCCCACCAGTAATGTATGAGTGACCCAGTTTTTCTCCTCCTTTCCAGCATTTGGTATTGTTACTAGTTTTCATTTTAGCCATTCTGATAGGTGCTTTTCTCACTATGACTTTAAATTCTATTTCCTTAATGGCTAATGATGAACATCTCATCACTTGTTTGTCACCTGGATGTCCTCCTCAGAGAAATGTCTTGAGACTTTGGTTTGGCTCCGTGCTGCATCCCCGTAAAGGGTCTTCACAATGCAAAAGTTAGGAATTTTCATGAAGCCCAATTTATTTATTTTTTTCTGATGACTCAAGCTTTTGCGGTTAAGAACATATTGCCTAGTAAAGATTATCTTCTTTTATTCTTCCTCTAAAAGCATTATAGTTTTAATTTAGATTTAAGTACATAGACCATTTTGAGTTAATTGTGTAAGTTGTGGGACTTAGATCGATGCTCATTTTTTGCTTTATCATTTGTTGATTTTCCTTCCTCCATTACTTTTGCACATTTTGTCAAAAACCAGTCAGCATTATTTGTATGGGTCTGTCTAGGTTCTCTATTATTCTAATTATCTGTCTCTCCACCAATCCCACTCTTAATTACTGTAGCTATAGAATATCTTGCAATCGGGTAAATTGATTCCTCCATGTTATTCTTCATCCTCTGCCATTCCATATAAATTTCAGAATAATCTCATTTAAATTTCCAAAATCACTTGCTTGAATCTTGGGAATTGAGTTAACTTATTTGTGTATCGAGTCCTCCAATGCATGACATTTTATTTACATCTTCATTCATCAGTGTTAAAATTTTATGTTTGGTTAAATTTATACTTAAGTATTTCATTTTTGAACAATTACAAATGCTATTTTAAATTTCCATGTCAATGTGTTTATTGCTAGTAAAATACAATGAATTTTTGTATATTTACCTGCTATCCTGTAATTTTACTGAACAGTGCTAGAATTTTGGGGGGGGTAATTTCTTCAGATTTCTGACAATTTTATCGTTTGAAAAATTTTTTACCCATTTTTGTTGCCTTTGTTTTCTTGCCTTATTTCACTGGTTACAATCTACAACTATGCTGAATTAAGCAGACATCCTTGCCTCGTTCCCCACATCAGGAAGTATTCAAATCAATCCTCTACCATTAAGTGTAATGTTGGTGGTAGGGATTATGTAGATGCTATTCAACAATTTGAAGAAATTCATCTCTATTCTTTTGAGTTTCATCATAAATGGATGCTAAATATTATCATTCCTCCCCTCCCAAACCCCACCGGTACTGATATCATGCAACTTTTAGTATGGCAAATCATACTGATTATGCTTTTTAAATCATATTTTATTGAGGTAACTTTGTTTTACAAATTAAAATAAACTCATATATGTAGGCACCCCATATGTGCAGGTGTCCCATTCCTCAGATATGACAACATGCCCTGTCCTCCACTAAATTAGAGTTCCTCACTACTGCCCAGTGAACCCTGTCACCTTCTGCCCGTTCCCCTCCACCCACACTCGTCCAATTCCCTGGAAACCTCAGAGTCCTGCTGCCAGTGTCCAAGGGTTGGTTTAGCTTCATCTGTTCCTTTGTCTATTCAAATACCACCTGTGAGTGAGGTCATTTGGTATCTACTTTTCTTCCTTTGCCTTATTTACTTAACTCCTCTAGAGTCATCCAAAATGATTCAAATGACAGGATTTCATCTCCTCTAAGGGCTATGTAGTATTCCATTGTGTATATATACCACTGCTTCTTTATCCATTCATCTGATGTTTGGCACATAGGTAGTTTCCAGTTGTTAGTTATTATGTTTTTCAGTGATAGTTTTACTTTCTCCTTTCCAATCTGGATTCCTTTTATTATTTTTTTTCTTGCCTAATTGCTCTGGCTGAGACCTCCAGTATGATGTTAAATAACAGTGGTGAGAGTGGACAGCCTTGCCTTGTATCTGACCTTTAAGGAAATGCTTTCAGCCTATGATGTTGGCTGTGGATTTATCGTATACAGCCTTGTGTTGAGGTATATACCCACTACCTCTATTTTATTCAGGCTTTTAAAAAATCATAAGTGATTCTGGAGCTTATCAAAAGCTTTCTCTGCATCTATTGATTTTGATCATGTGGTTTTCTCCTTGCTCTTCTTGATTTACATATGTCAAATCATCGTTGCATCCCGAGGATAAATCCCACTCAGTCATGATGGATGATCCTTTTGATGCATTGTTGGATTTGGCTTGCTAGTAATTTGTTGAGAATTTTTGCCTCCAGGTTCATTAGAGATATTACTCTGTTATTTTCTATCTTGGTGACGTCTCTATCAGCTTTTGTTATCAGTGTGACTTTCGCCTCATAGAAACTGGAAGTTCTCCCTGTTCTTCTATATTTTGGAAGAGTTTGAAAATAGGTTTTAGCTCTTCTCAGATGGTTTGGCAAAACTCATTAGAAAAGCCTGGGTTTTTATTTTAGGAAGACTTTTGATTACCTCTTCAATTTCCTTGCTTATGACTGTTCTGTTCAGGAGTTCCAGTTCTTCCAAGTTCAGTATTGGTAGAATGTATTTTTCTAGAAATCTGTCCATGTCCTCGAGATTGTCCACTTTATTCACATAGAGCTGTTCATAGTATTCTTTGTGAATCTAGCCAATGATCTGACAATTTTGTTCATTTTTTTTAAATAACCAACTTTTGGTTTCAGTGATCATCTGGATGGTCTTTCTGTTTTCTATTTCTGCTCGAATTTGTTATCATTTCCTTTCTTCTGATTTTGGTTTTAACTATTCTTTCTCTAGTTGTTTTAAATGTAGGGTTTAGATAGTTGTGATTTTTCTTGTTTACTGAGGTAGACCTGAATTGCAATGAACGTCCCCCTTAGAACTGCTTTTACTGCATCCCATAGATTCTAGTAGCTCGTGTCCTCATTCTCATTGGTCTCTATTTTTTTTTTAAGTTCCTCTTTGATTTCTTCTTTTACTCAAGAGTCATCAGAAGCATATCGTTTAGTCTCCAATTAATTTGAGGTCTTTCAGCTTTCTTTTTGGGGTTGATTTCTAGTTTTAAGCCATTCTGGTCAGATAAAATGCTTGGTATGACCTCAATATTTGCAAAATTTTTGAGACATGTTTTATGTCCCATTGTATGACCTATCCTCGAGCATGTTTCATGCATACTTGAAAAACTGAAATTCATAGTAACTGGATGAAGTGTTCGACATTATGTCTAGTAGACCTAAATGTTCCAAATGGTCGTTTAAAGCTGGTGTTTCTCTGGTAATTTTCTGCCTGATCTGTTCATTGTTGTAAGTAGGGTGTTGAAGTCTTCTACTATTACTGTGTTGCTGTTGACGCCTGTCGTTAGTCCTAATACTTGCTTAACATATTTTGATGCTCCTTCATTTGTTGCATATCTTAACAAGCACTGTCTTCTTGATGGATTGACCTCTTAACCACTAGATAACGTCCATGTGCTTTTTTAGTATGAAGTCTGTTTTATGGCTGTTTCTGCTTTTTTTTGGTTGCCAATCAAAAGAAAGTGAGTTCCCTGAATGCAGCAGTTGGGCTATGCTTTTTAATCCATTCAGACACTGTCATTTAATTTGTGAATTCAATCCATTAACATTTAGGGTAATTATTGATATGTAACTGTTCCTTACCATTTTGTAATTTCTGGATGTTGTTCCAGACAGTGCCTTTGTTCTTCTCTTTCTCTTCTTAGGTAGGTTGGGTCTAGTTATGTTTTGATTGGTTTCTGTTTTTTCCCTGGAAATGCATTTTGAGGTTACCCTGAGGTTAGCATTAAGAATTATGCATTTCCTATTTTTATTTGAAAGCAGATTAGTCTCGCACTCATTCTGACCATCCACATTTTTATTCTCCTCTCCTTCCCACTTTTTATATTTTGCTTACTCTTCTTAAATGGGGTATCTTTACACTTTATAGAGCTTCCTTTAGTAATTTCTGTAGAGGTGGTTTTGTAATGATGAATTCCTTTAATTTTTGCTTATCTGGTAAGTTTTTTATCAT
Source organism: Solenodon paradoxus (assembly GCA_004363575.1). NCBI lineage: Eukaryota > Metazoa > Chordata > Mammalia > Eulipotyphla > Solenodontidae > Solenodon > Solenodon paradoxus. The sequence goes on along the minus strand of RJWH01001614.1, from coordinate 148,602 downwards.
GCCTTCTGATCTGAACAATAATCTCGCAAGGGATAGTATCCTAGGCTGAAAATCCTCTTCTTTCAACACTTTGAATATATCACATCATTCCTTCTGGTCTCTAACACTTCAGTTGAGAAATCCACTGACAATCATATGGGGAGTCCTTTGCATGTGACTCATTTTTCTCTAACTGCTTTCAAGTTGTTTTATATTTTTGACATTTTGATAACAGTGTGTTATTGCAGCTCACTTTGGGTTTCTTTCTTTTTGAAGCAACTTTTGTGCTTCATAGGCTTTCTTCACACCTCAGATTATAGAGAAATTCTCAGCTATTTCTTCAAATACAGTTTCTTCCCCTCTTTCTCTCTCTTCTCTTTCTGGGACACCTATGATGTGAATGTTGTTCATTCTGATACTATCCTATAGAACTCACATGCTGTTTTCATTTCTTCTGATTCTGTTTTCTCTTTGCTGGCTTGATTGAGTGCATTCCTCTGCCCTATCTTCGAGTTTACTGATTCTACTGGAGGCTTCATCCATCCTACTTGAGTCCCTCTACTGAGTTCTTTAATTTAGCTACTGTGTTATTTCTTTGACATTTTGCTTCCTTTAACTCTCATTTGTTGTTCTTTTTCTTAACTCCCCTAAGTATGTTTCACTGTTACCCTATATTCGTCCTCAGGTTGTTTGCATATGTCTGCTGGAATTTTCTCTTTGTGTTTTAATTGGATCATCATTTCGCATGTATTTCTGTCTTTGTTCTCCTTGGCATTCTGTTTTTATTTCTGTGAGTTAGGTATCCCTGAAGTGATGGTCATGTGTAAGGTATTGACTTGTACCAAGTAAGCCTGAATCTTGGTTTGTACACTGTGAGTTCTTTAATTGTGTGACATCATCACTGATCTGATTTGTTGAAGTGCTGGATTGGACCCTGCATTGAGGCTCAAGAGTACAGTCTAAGAGTACACGTAGAGCTGGACTCTACGTGGGATATGCAGAGCCTTCCCCGAGTATCTAATTGGTAAAGACCACTTGAGGACTGTTGTTGGCCCACAGTCAGCAATCAGGCTGTAGTTCTACCTCCTTCTACAGATTGGCACTAGCAAGTAGTGTTGAAGGTTCTTCCCTTCTGGGAGACTCTTCTAGAGATGATGTTTCAGCCCCCTTAAGCCTGGGAGAGCGATTTTTAATGGGCAGGTCTTGCCACTCAGCGCAATAATGGTGGAAGTTTCCTGTTTTCTAGTTACCACGGTGACCTCCACAGATTCCCCTCGGCACATGGTACTCTGATTCAGTTTTCCAGGGCCCTGGTCCTCTTTCTGCCCTGTGCCAAGACACCTCCCCCAGCTCAGTTATCTTAATCTGGCTTGGAGAGCTCTCTGCTGCCCAACTGGCTCTCTAGTAGACCTGGTTCTTCCCGAGGCTCCACTCCCTCCCCTGTGTTTCTCCCCCATTAGGATTGAAGTCCCAAAACCTCAGATGTAGCCCTGAAACCAGCCCTTTTCACCTATTCTTTATGGTGTTAAATGCTGCTGTCATTTGTGTAGTTTCTGGTCCTGCTTTCCTCAGCATTTGTGTCTGCAAGATAGATGCTTCCTAGTTGTTCTATGGGAGGAAGTGAGTCTGGGATCCTACCAGGTTGCCATCTTGGACTCTAATAGAGACTGAGTTTTAAATACAGAACCAGTCTTCCACCTCTATACTCAAATCAACTACATTCGGTCATGATGTGTCTTTTATTGGGGAAGGGGGGTAGTTTCAGATGACAACTTCCCTTTCCTTTTTCATTTTTTAAAATTTATTTTTATTTTTACACATTAAAATAAACTCACATGTAAAGGTTCCCCATTCCTCATATATATGTCAGCATACCCTGCCCTCTGCCTAATCACCAAGTGTTCTTTCACCACTGTCCAGGTTTCACTAGCATTTCTCACCCCCTCCCCGCCCTGCTGTCCCATTCCCTACTGCTAATCTTGGTTTTGTTGCAAGTGTCCAAGGGTTGGTTTTGCTTCATCTGTTCCTTTGTTTTGTCTATTCACATTCCACCTATGAGTTAGGTCATCTGTTATCCATCTAGTCAGTTTACCTCCACACTAGGTCTCAAATCCACCATCTCCCTCTTCCATAACCTCCACCTTAGCACAAGCCACCACCACCTCCCACTGGGTCACCAGAAGCTCTCTTGCTTCTCTAAACTCTCTTTTCTCCACAAACATACACCATGCTCCCTTCTTTCTCAGATTAAAATCATGAAGCCTAGCTCCTGGCCTGGAAGGTCTTTCCTCCCTCTCCAAATAGCTACCAATCTTCCTTCAAATCTCAGTCTAACTGACATCTCCTCAAACGGACCTTCCCCAAATAATCTGTCAAGATTTGTACGGAAGTACCCCGCCTAGGCATCTTCAGCTCAGCCCCTCTTCAGTTACCACAACTGGCAATTACTTTACTCATTTATTTAGTGGTTAAGAGTGGTCTCTCCTGCTAGACTACAAACATCATGGGGCTGTCATTTCTTATCACTACTGTATCCCCAGGACTTGGAATAGGGTAGGTTCTTAGTAAACAGTTGCTGAATGAATAAATGAATATAGGAGGGGAGGTAGGTACACTAGCAGTCAAGAAGAAATAGGCTAAAGACTGAAGCTGCCTCTGTGACTGTGCTGGAGAACTGTTGGAGCAACAGCTCCCCAGGCAGTGTCAAAGAGCCTTGCAGCTACCCCCACTCAGGAGGGGCTGCTCACTCCCACTGGGGTCTTTACTGACTGAGGGAATTCAGGAATCCATGCTGCACCACCAGGTCTCAAGGACCACCTGCCCCCCGCCCCCCAACACACACAAACACCTTTTCTATGCAAAATCTGCATCTTTCTCCAGAATGGGGGTAGAGAGTAACTCTCCAGAGGGTGCCTCCTTCCCTAAAGCAGCTGAGGAATAAGGAGCAGTCAGGCATTCTGGGAACCCTTAGTCTTGAAGGTCAGGTGAGCTATGGAAAGCAGCTGAAACCATTAGATCCAGCCCTGGGGGAATTGGGGAAGGGTGCGAGACAATGAGGGGAAGCACAGAAAGAAGTTCAGAAAGGCTAAAATTTTTACAAGATCCCAGAGTTAGTGTGGCATAGCCCACACTGTGTCCCCATGCCTTCCTCTAAGGAGCTAGGGGATCTCCAAAGTTGTCCCTAGCCCAAAGCAGATGCTTTGAAAATAGCTATGATGGTGCTAGCAGGGCACATATCCTGTTCTTAGCTGGGACCCAGGACATGGGGATTAGCAAGACCTCAACCTGGGTTTAGGATCCAAGTATCCCAAAACCACAGAATAATAGAGGAGTACCTCTGCAGAACATAACCTTAACACAACAAATTTTAAATATTTTCAGCTTAGAAGAACCCAATGTACCTTGTCAGATGCATATAATTGAAAGAAAAAAAAAAACATGAAAAATAAAACTTAATTCCTCCTGCTTAACAACATCTTTGAACATGTACCAGCTCATATCAGCTGTGCTGAGATAGAGGAGGGGAAAATTTATGTCTCATTGGAGCTACAGGATTAAAGCAGCTTCCATGGTGGCATAATCAGGACATCTTAGGAGAGACTAAAGGGGCAAAATTCCAGGAGCAGGGTCCAGATGCTTCATGAGGCTCTCCCCAAGTGGCTGGATAAATCTCTATTTGAGTAGCCCAGGAAAAGAATGTGGGTTGGAAAAGGTCCCTCATGGAAGTGTTTTCTTACCTCTCTCTTGAGCGGTGCCACGTAGGCCCATGAGTTGGTGGCAGGGTCATAGCGCTCTACAGCATTCAGATCATTGTGGTAGTCACGACCTGCCACTGCATAGATGTACCTGCCCACAACACACACACACAGGTCGGCATGCTCCTGCTGCAGGGATTGGATCTGGAACCAGCGGTTGTGTCTCGGGTCATACCTTTTGTAGGGACAAAAAGACAAAAGTCACTGACAGGTGAGAGAACCTGCCTACCAGGCCTGCTCTTCTGGTTCCACTGACCCCATATTCTGACCAGATTGAGTCTATGCACAGTCATACAGGCTGTGATGCTCCTGAGCACCAATGTGTATCCAGCTTGTCCAGGAAGGAGTAACTAGGATCCTCCTGGGTTTCTATGTATGATGTTGGTCCCTTCCCACTATAACCCCCTGGGGTAGTGGTTTCTAGTGGTTCCTAGCCTGCTGTCCACCCAACTCTGCCTCAAGGCTGTTCCTATAGCTACCTCCATCTCACCTGTCCCCATGGCTTCATGGTCTCCATGGCTCTGCCCCCATTTAGGAAAACTTCAAATTATGATCTCTTGACTGGATGAGCCAGCAGCCTAGTGGTCTCCAGTTAACCCCACACTCCCTCATGCTCAACCACACCTTTCTCCCATTACAGCCCACCCCGCTTCATCCCTTCCCCAGCCTCAGGGCTTTCCTGACCTCCCCAGCTGTGCTACCTTCTCCACTTCTCCTTTTGTGGCAGTGGGAATGCTAGATGTCTCATTGTTCTGTGGGCACTGTGGGTGGAATCCTGGAGGATTCCAGACATTTCCATGGCGGGGAAGAGGTCATGCTGGTTGCAATAGGTCCACAGACTGGAGGAGTCCTGCTATGCTGAGGAGCAGCTCTGGAGGGCAGGCACAGGACACCCCTTTGATGACTGATGCAGTTATCTGCACATCACAGCACTGCCTTCTTGCTTCCCAAGCAGCAGCCTCATCCTGCACTCCTGCTCAAGCCACCCAGTTCCATAGCCCCTCAGGTCACCCCGGAACTACCCCTCACTTCTTCTGCATTTCAGACATAAACCACTAATGCCTGGTAGCCATCTCTGCTGAGTGCTCACCTGTCCTGGATGTTACCCAACACCGTCTGTCCATCTGAGCCCATTCTCACCAGCACAGCCCCTACCCACACCCAAATTCGAATGTCTTAGCATAGCACCCACGGTTCTCACAGCACAAGTCCACAATCACCTTTTAAGCACTCTGCCCCAAATATGCAGCACCTCCTAGAAGCTCCAATTCTATGTGCCCAAGGTCTGGAGCTGTGCTGAGCCCAGGTGGGACATATAGACAGAGGTGCGGTTTTGGTGAATACAGATGTTCACAAGGCCACAGGGGCCAGGATCCCAAGAGCCTGAGGCTCATAGCCATTTTCCCCAACCTGTCTGTCCTTTTCTCATTCTCTTACCCAGGCACTAGCATCTGAGTGCTACTTCTGCAGCTTCCTTGCCCATGCAGTTATGACCTTTTTGAGGTAAGTGTTTCTACTTTTCAACAGTAAGACAAACTCCAAAGAGAAGAACTGTAACTTGAACTGGCTTACAAGAGAGTGAACAAAGTTTTCTTTGGCCTGTGCCTCATGCTCGTCAGTAAAGAGATTAGTTTAATGCTTTGCCCCAAAATGCAAGTGCAAAGCTCTGTAGCACTTCTTCCTGCCTGGGCCATTTGGCCAGCATTCCTCTGCCAACCCATGAATTACAGGACATAAAGGAGTGCACACAAAAAAGGGTTCATTTGTGTATTCCTAGACCTCAGTGTAGCACCTGGTTCAAATAGACTACTCACTGATGAATGATTAACATTTCCAGCAGTGACATCATTCATTTCCTCTTTAGTTATTCACTAGTCGCCCAAGATGGTTCAGGAATAGGGCTCAGTACTGGGAATTCAGAAGGAAACTAGAGATAAAGGCCCTGCTTTCCACTGTAGAATGATAAACAGGTTAAAGAGAACAGAGCAAGTTGTTCAATATAATGACAAAGACCAGAAAGGAAAAAGTAAAGAGAGAGACCTACTGGGCAGCAGAGCCTGGGTAGGGTTAGGATAGGGGTGACAGAACTCTGATGGAGATCAGGAAGAGCCTCTTAAGAAGCAATTAAGAAGTGAATGACAGGAAAAAAAAAAACTGAATGATGGGGACAGAAGCACTCCAGTCCTAAAGCTCTGTCAAAGGGCTGGGATGGTACCTTCACTGTATTTCCTGTGCATGATGATTGCTCATGTATCTTTCATTCTCCCCCATTTTCATTCAGGAGCAAGTCAGCATCTTCCACCAGAGAGACACAAGACCCTCCAGATGGTTCTACCTGCTTCCTTCTGATCAACTGCCCTAACAGCTTCCTGCACTGAGATAATTTGGATTTGTGGTTTCAGATGAAACGAAACACACACACACACACACACACCCCATATATCAATAATTTAGACATACCACAGTTCATACTGATTTCTTATCTCCCCACTGTGTCCTGAATCCCACATTTTCCTCTTTATTAATTTCCCATTTATAGGAATAAATCTTCAAGTACTTTTTCCTAATAAAAATGAGCTTATTACTACAGTATAAATGTGTAAACAGTTGTAATCACTTTTATGCAGGTTTTGGGTCACCCTACTGCAAACAAAGTCAAGTCTAGAGTAGGGACAAAAATGTTCTGGGGTTCTTGGTAAATTTAGTAGACTGTTCTGTATTTCCATGACCTAAGCATTCTCATGACTATTAATGTTGTAAAGTCCCTTATAGTCCAAACATTTTTGAACTATACTTTAAAATATTAATAGTCTTGGAAATGTCTGAGGAGAAAAAGTTATTATTCTGAGTAGGTCAAGCACATGATAACCCAGGACCAGCTTCTACCAGGGAAGAAATGAGGTTGTATTCAGAAGCCCATAGATCTATAGCAGTGAAAAATGTGCAAAAATGATGTGGGTAATACAAAGGTAATCAAAGAGGAAAAATAAAAGGAACAGAGGTGTCTTGGAAGGTAAATACAATTTTCTCTAAAAGAATTAACTTTTCATATCCAATTTCTGTACTAATGCTTAAAGATCTACACTGGTAAGTCCCTAACTCCTCAAAATACAAACCCTAATTTACTGCAGAATCTTATTTTCTTGTATCCAAGAGTCTGTATGTTCTAAGGCTATGAGCCATGAGAGGTGAGAGGGAGAAACAAACTCCTAAACCATTCAAATGAAGATCTATCTGTTAGTTTTAAGAATCTACAAGGAGATTCACAAAAACTCTCTCTACAAATAAGAGATTCCTGAGGCCCTCCCTGACACTTCTGCCAGATGCCCTGCATGCTGGCCCCTCAAGAATGCCTACTCTGGTGGCTTTTATCTAGCAACATGTTCCATAGAAGGGAAATTTAGACCATTCTGAGTAAACTAACCTGGCATAGACAGGCTGCAGGAAGGCAAACCCCAGCTACACCCCCAGGGATAGTTCACTGTGTGCTGAGACCACCACGCTCTGGAAAGCAGTATTTGCAGGCCTGCAGATTGCTGTTGGAAGGGAGGTCTGGCTTGGGCTTCAAACTAAAAAGCCAAGTCCCTGCTTGCAATAGAACTGAGGTTACCAATAGGGAATGGGATGGGGGTGTGTGGCAATGGTGACGGACCCCACTGGATAATAGTGAAGAACTACTGGTGGATGGCAGGGTGTGTTGACATATATGAGGAATGGAGAACCTATACATATATATATATATGTGTGTGCGTGTGTGTGTGTGTGTGTATGTATATATAAGGTTATTTTAATGTATAGAATAAGTTACTACAATAAAAAATATATGTATATGTATATATGTTTATGCATATATATGTATATACATACACACATTAAAAAACAAAACAAAACACCAATTAAGTCCCTAAAAGAGAAGCTTGGAGGCTTGGCTAGAGTGATGCCTGAACCTGGCACTGTCACACCCACTAAAGACAGCATTGGGGTTTTCAAGAAAATGAAGTCACCCAACCTCCTGTCTAACCACAAAGAGTACGCTTTAGGTCCCACCAGTTTGACAAAGATGAGCGCTTCCTGAGGCCAGGAAAGTGGAGATGACTGAGGAATAGTCACAGTCTCCTCACAACTAGTCACCAAGTTCTTTCCAAGGGGCATGGCCAGGTCAGACCTCATACCCAGTCTCATCCCAGAAGACAAAAAATGAGCATGAACTAGTCAGCACTTAGCTGGAGAGGGTTGGCAATCTCTCTCTTTCTGCAGTGCCCTCTTTCAGTTGGAGGGGAGGGATAGACAGGGGATCAGGCTGGGGGATTTCCCACTCTCAACAAATCCCAAGAAATCAAACTAAGGAATAGTAAAGGGGTCCCTGGAAATGAAATCACAGCTAAAGTATGAGATCTGCTCTACTTCCCTTGCTCTGTGCAACAAAATGGATTTGTGTGATTGGATTTCTAGGCCAACAGAGTTGGAAGCATCCTATAGACCACAGCAGTTCACAAAATCCCCCCTTGGAAAACTGCCTCTTCCAGGGACTTTATATCCCACACACACTGACAGCAAGGCCAGGGAAAGGGGGTGAATTTTGGCATGAGGCTCACCAGTGTCTGCCAGTCTTTCCTGCTCCTCCAGGCTAAGGACTATGAAACCAGAGGGAAGCAAAAACAGGAAGCCATCCTCTGGCATTGACTTGTGGTTATGACCACAAAATAAAGACAGACAAAGAAAGGCTAGATAAGATGTGTCAAAGCTTAAGAAAGGTCAAGACGAAAGGAGTAGCTGCCCTGTTCAACCCTCTTCAGTGCCTGGTTCCCCTCCTTTAAGACCCAATTGCCCTTACTGCCTTAGCTCCTGTCACCTGTGCTCTGCGAAGGGCATGGTCACAACCTAAGCCTCCCCAACAAGGCAGTGGGCTATGATCTAGGGTGAGTGGGTTTCTGAGAAGGAATAAGAGCAGAGGAAAGCAGGTCCCCCTTTCCTTATCTCACTGCCATCTGCATTCTCCAAATTAACCTGGACAAAACAGGTGCACATGACAAATCACAGGATGACAGTTGACCCTTGTAGAACCCATTCCCAAACCAGCCCTCTGAGCCCAGGATTCCGAACCCACAAACCAAGGGGCCTTCCTACCTCCAGCATCGGGACTCAGCACGAAAACCCTGGACATTGTTGTCCCCTCCGATGAGGTACACAAAGTTGTTGAGCACCGCGATGCCCTGGTTGGACATGCGGGGGGCCAGGGAGGCAGTAAAGTGCTTCCATTCTCCCAGTAGGGGGTTCAGGTACTTGGCCTGGTCACTGAGGACAGTGGATGGTGTGGAGTGAATGCCCCCGAAGCCTACGACACATTGGAAGTCTGAGCGCAGCTCTGTCTGTGGTCCCTGAAGACTGGGCTGCAGGCTCTCATTCCGGTGATACATGAGGGCATGGGCCACAGTGTCCCTCAGTGGGCTGGGATCCAGCTTGTCATGCAACCGCTGGAGAACCTCGGCTTCCATCAGAGGAAAGCGCACCGTCTCAAGGAGCTTGGGGGGCTCATGCAGTGCAATCTGGTCAGCCTGCACCTGCTCTGGGGTGTAATGGTAAAGCAGGGCACCCTCATACACCTCGGCCTCACACGAAACCTCCAGACGGTTGCTGCTAAGAAGGGAGTAGACCTTCTCTAGGGGAAGCTGGCGGTACTTGTCAGTCCGAGAGAAGGTCACAAAGTTTTTGAGGATGTAGGCATCCAGCTGCTCAGTCAGACGGCTCAGGTCAAAGAGCTCTGCCAGTCGGTAGACATCAAGAATGTTCTCTTCATCCACCCAGGACATGAGGAAATCACAGCAGAAGTGGATGATTTCTGGGATCTGTGAAGAGAGAAAGACTAATTCACATCTGAACTGGGGATGGTGTCTGGGTGAGGGAGACAGAAGGTGATAGTGGACACATGGCTTACATGGCCACCAAGCTGCCTCAGTGGCCCCACTCGGCCAGCCTGGGGCCAACTCCCTGACATGCCTAAGACAACTGGGTTCACTAGAGACTGGCTGGGTTTGGAAGTGATGTGTAACATGTACTCAACCTCTGAGACTCAGTCACCTATAAAATAAGGGTAGAGTGGAGAGGGACAGAATGAAATGAGACCACACATCAGTACCACCTGTCATCATGCAGACCCAGCACATATCAACTGTTTTTCAGATCAAGAGTACTGGTTCTCTCGAGAAGCAGGAAACAGCACAGAAGGCCACCAGCTACACCTGGTTTGGAAAGCACCCAGTGTGACCCACCCCCCAGACCTCCATGGGCTACCTAGAAGACACCCGGCTATTTTCTCCTGCCACAATCCCCACACCTGGAAGCCCAGTCAGAGCTTCAGGCCCAGGAAATCCAAGCCCTGCACAGGAAGAAGCAGGGCCCCAAATCGCCCCCACATAAGAAACACCAGCAGAGCATTCCTAGCACCCAGCCTAGGAACCTGGCTCAGAGTGTTTGAAAAGTTGGCAAGACATTCTGCTGAGTAGAGGCTCCTTCCCTGGAGGCCTGTGCAGAATTGGTGGGTTGAAGGAGGGCAGGAGAGAAAACAGAACTGAGCTGAGAACTGGGCCACCAGGTTCAAGGACACCCTAGCACTAGATAAGGCATGGCAGAAAAAGGAGATAAATGAAGGGTCCTAAGGAAAGCTGCTCAAATATGGCTAAATTCTTTATAGAGTAGCTCTTCAGAATTTCTCTAAAATTAGACTATCTCACTTATCCAGCATCTTCAGCAAAGTAACCATTACACATTGAGTAATTCTGCTGGCATCTGAAACTTAACAATAAAGGTTTACGACCACATTATTTTTACTTTTCTGCTTCAAAAGGCACTTAGCACTAGCCTGAAGATGTGCTAAGGGCTGAATGGAGACGTACCAAGTGCCAGGCATGTTTGCCCACATGAAACAGCCTCATAGTACTTCCATGGGTCCCGAATATCTCCATTTGATCCTCTATTTTCTCTCTTCAGTTTCTACTTTTCTTTTTCTTCCTAAAACATTAGTTCCTGTTTGTTGTGGGTCAGATTCTGGGGAAGGTAAGAACACACAGTCCTGAGTGGACCTGAGTAGCAGCTCTGGGAGTTCCTCCCCTTCTTGTTCTCTGCTTATAGAATCTCAGAGGGATCACTGCAGGCCCACCCAGTGATGCAGGAGCCCCCTGGTCCCAGAGGCTCAGAAAAAGGAAGCCGCTTGCTGAGGGTGACCTGCTAAAGTGACCTCACTGAGATCTCTGGGACACCAGGACGAATCTGGTCCTGAGCCCAATGCAGGTCACAGCACATGGGGGCAGCAACCCATCCCATAGTAACTGACTACGAGAGCAAACGTGATCTGGTGACTTACAAACTTAGAGCTGTTATGCCAAGTAGAACTTGTTTTAAAAGCAACATTGTGGCATGTTCTGGTGGCCTACAGGTTTAGTTCACTGGCTGGCATAGTCCCTATACATCCCAAGGTCCCCGAGTTTAAGACCTGAGGCTGGGGGAGGGGAGGATGGATGGGGAAGGGGACAACCAAGACACCTTCATCCCTTAAAAAAATTGCATAGAAGGCTTTTTTTTAAGATATGATTTTTATTTAGCTGTTCATTTTGGTTGTTCCCTACTGTCCCAGGACCTGAATAAAGGACCTTGGGATGTATGTGGACTATGTTCAAACCCCTACTCCACCAGAGAAGGTCGAAGGTCAATATGTCAAAAATAAAATAAGTCTGGGCCACTCACTGCTTCCTCTCCTGTGTTGCCCCTGCTAAGGTGATAAGGAGCACTGGCCAAACCTCCACCGGGAGTTGCAGGTGTTGGAGCTAATGGGTCAGGGAGGGAAAGTGGGGTTTGGGAAAACAGTATATAAAGGATGCAGGGAAAGGAAAGGTGGGGACCACCTGGGAATAAGAGATGGAGGCCAAAACAAAGGTGGGTGACTGAGAGAAGGAGCAGTACAGACAACAGTTATAAGCACTCAAGGAGACATACATGGCAGATGCGCAGGGCCCTGGCAGAATGGTAATGGGACACAGAGTCCAAGGGACTAGGAAAGAGAGACATGAGGAGAGAGACACTGACAGTGAGCCCCCTGGAAGAAGAGGGTCTGGAGATAGCTAACAAGTAGGTGTTCCCAGGTCAGAGAATTGAATGAGACATTCCAAAGGGCCACTGACCTGGACTCAGGGATAGAAACCATCTCTGAATAAAAGAAGACTGCCTCAGGCCAACTCCACCTACCCCTTGTGTTCAAACCAACATAATTACCAACACATTACTATAAGCAAGGACCAATCCTTAATCCCCTGCCACTGAGAATAATAGGTGAGCATGCCACACAGAGTAAGGCCTCCAGACACCCCTAAACAAGTTGGTTTTCCTAGCATTTGAATTTTTTCTGCTTGTTCAAAATGTACTTGGACCTCAGGAAAGGTCTGAATAATGTACTTGGTGTGATATTTCATTTCACTTTCAGGAACTGTGGGATCTCAATGCAAATCGGTCTTCTGACTAACAGCTCTTAAAAGCAAAGCCAAGCGCAGAGCCAATCCTGAGTAACTGCATTAAGACCATCAGGAGTCTTCAAAAATGTAAGCCATGCTGTTAAGGCCTCAGAAACTTGGAGTTCTGTAGGAAAAAAAGTATTTCAAGTTCAGTCAAGAAAGGGAAAACAGTCTCACAACCCCTGTGGCTTACATGGCTAAGGCAAAGGCTATGTAGCCATAGATCCAGGTTTGAGACCCTGGACTGGAGTGGTGGTGGGGGTGGGGGGAAGGAAAATTATTTTAGAGATAGATTAAGACTAAATGTAGAGGACAGGCAAAAAGGGTCTGAGCACACCAACTGGGGGAAGCTCGGCACACACCACCTAGTCAGCCTGGCCTGGGGTTGCCATCTTTTTTTAAGTAGCAGGGAGACCCAGTTGAGGGGAAAGGACCAGCAAAGACAGAAGAGGAGGCATCAGAGCACCTCGACTACATTGCCCAGGGTTGACTGAACCACACATCACCTGGAGTTCTCACCCACTCTGCAGTCTCCTTCACACCCTATTGCCCATGCCTGCCCACTCCTCAGGCCAAGGCCCAACAGGTACCTGGGTAAGCCCAGGTTGGTCATATGCCCACCTTGCTCAATCAGACAAGCCTTACCTGCAGCTGGCAGGCAGCGACCAGCGTCTCTTGGACATTGCTCAGGCTGAGCTCCAGTTCAGAGGTGTATATAAAATGCAGGATCTGGCACATGGCATTATAGGACACGCCATGGATCAGGACCTCCTCCTGCTCCATCTCCTTCAGTCCCCCAGCAAACATGCCTCTGGAAAGTGAATACAAGGCAACGGAGTTTTACTAATTGGGATATTACAACGGGTCAAAAAGAACAAGGGCATCTGGTGCTGGGAGCAGACTGAGCTGGCAGTGTGTGCCCTGAGCACTGAATCACCCCACATAATACCCTGTTTCAGGTGCTCCAGGGACTTACACAGGAAACTCCTGGGGTCAGGGGCCATGTCCTGCTTGCTTTCTGTTATACCCACTAGTCACACTAATGTCACACTAACTCACTCTTGGATCACAGCAGCTACTCAGAGCATGTTATAAAAGAATGAATAAATGACCGAGGAACAATAAAAGCCATCTTGTAGCTTTTATTCTATATACTGAGTGCCCACTAAATACAAGTACCATCCAAAGAATAGGAGCATTAACAGTGAAATAAAATGACAAATTGTTATGTGCATGATGTTGGGGGGGCAGGTAGGGTGACAAAAATTAAAAAGCAGAGCATTTCAGACTGTGGAAGTACTAGTAAGTAGGGCAACAGGGCACATGACCCAGGTGTGCCCCATCAGGAGAGGGGAGTTGGTGGAGAGCAATAAAGGACAGGGGCAGGCCCACTCTGGGACCAGATAGTGCCTTGCCAGTCAGGGGACCTAGGGCACAGTGTTCTGAGTGAAGATGAGTGCCCAAGTCCTAGGGCAAAAATTAGTTTAGCATACAAGGAGGTCAGGATGGGGAACAGGAAGGTGAGACAGGACCAGAGACTTCTAGCCCAGGGCAGGGAAGAATATGAACTAAAATGCAAGCTGGTGAGGCAAAGTCAGGGAATTTCAGGCCAAAGTGGAGTGATCTTTCAGACTTGGGTGGCTGTGGGTCCAGAGTGAAGTTGCTGAAGGCCTGGGGAGCTCAAGAAATGTAGCTGAAACTACCATGAGGCCAAGCAGAGAGAGCATGCTGGCAGTGAATCTAGGAGAACAGGGGAAGTGTACTGCCCTCATCTACAGTAATGGAGGGCAGGCACTTGGAGGAACAGGTTTAGAGAAAGCAGCGGGAGTCCTATGGTGGCACCTTCAGTGTGAGATGCCCAAGACATCAGCAGAGATGTTGATTAGGTGTGCAGAGGGAAGAGTCTAGTGGTTGCGGGGCAGGGGGAGACGGGGGTGTGTGGCAATCAGGGCTGAAATATAACAACATGGAGGTTCAAGAGTGGTATTTTTACATTTTATTTTTCATTGAGGTAATACACATGGTTATAAGACATAACCTGGCACACCCTGGAGGAGTAGCAGTTTGGCCACTACTTCTGGCCAGCACAGTCTACATACATCCCAAGGACCTAGGTTCACATCCCAGCACAGGCGGAACAACCAAAAATAAGTAAAAATGCTTCTTCCTCCTCTCTCTCTGCCTGCCTACCTACTTGCCTTCCTTCTTTCCTGCCTGAAACTTAAAAAAAAAAAAAAAAAAAGACATAACCTACATAAAGGGTTGTGGTAAAAGTTTCCCTTCCCAGAGCAGCATGCTCCCCAGAGGCAGCCCTCACACCTCATTCATCGCATTTTCACATAATATACCTTGGAAGTGGCTCCCCATTGGTATAGTAGGGCTTTCCCTCTCTCTGTAAAGGCTATGATAATTGACTTAGCCTGTTTCTACTGGGGAATATTTGGGTTACTTCTAAATATCTCATTATTTTACCCAAAGGATAGTCCTATTCCTATAACATTGTGCTTCTGTGCCAGGATTAATTCATATGAAAGTGACTGTCAGGTCAAACAGCTTCTATTCTATATATTTACACTTAGTAATGCTCATCTACTATCACTCCCAATGAGGGGGTCCCCCTTTTTCCATCCCTTCATAACAAAGGAGGACACTAGTTCCAATGGTCATGATGAAAAGAGAAACTTCATGACTATGGAACAGAAAGTCATCAAATGTCTAGTCATTTCACTTCTCTAAATGGCACAGATTTCCTCCATTTCCTGTTAGGTCTCTTGATCTTATTAATCTGAAGTAATATACCCCTTTGGGGTTGAGTTGAATTTCTTTTAACTACTTTGAATCTTTTGTTTTTATGATGCTTTTTGCCATGCAAGCTTGTGTATTTTTAATGCAAACATCATTTGCTTTTGCCTGTGAGTTTTGTGTCTAACTTAGACAGGCTTTCTCCTGAGATTGTACTTTTTAAAATGTATCCATGTTTTCTTCTAGTTCTTTGTTTTTATTTAATTTTTCACATTTAAAATTGTTGATCCAGTGCACCCAGGTGGCTCAGGCACTAAGTCAGAGGGTGGGGCATGGATCATGTAAAGCCCAACGATGGAGTGGGGTGGGGTGGGGAGAGACAACGATGACATGAAAACCAAAATAAATAAATGTGCGTCCTCCCCCTCTTCTCCCCTTAAAAATGCTTCCTCCTCCTCTCGCTCTCAAAAAACGTTAAGTAAATAAAACACAAATTTATTTTGGTACAAGGTGAGAAGGGTATAACTTTATCTTTCCAGATGGTGACCCCATTGTCAGTTCCCATCTTTATCACACACCAAGTTCCTGATGGGAGTTGAGTCTGTTTCCTCTTCTAATAAGCTTTCTGTCTTCCATGAACAAGAAGCAATTTCAACACCACAGCTTCATAAAGTGTATTGCTATAGGGGAGAGTCAGTCTCCTTTTACCACCTTTGTTTTCAACAATTTTCCAGTCACTGATTACTGCTCAAAATTTGACCGTTAGAATCAACATGTGCAACTTCCCCCTACAAGGAATTTTTATAAGGAACATCATAAACATACAGACCAATGTGGACAGAGTCAGCAACTCTGTAACAGACACTGTAGGCTTATCTATCTAGCCTCTGGATATCTTTGGAGGTGTTGCAGTTGATGTTCCCCATAGACCTGACGTGTAGGTTGCTTATTTCCTAGACATTTTACACCAAGCACAGCTCCCGAGGCACTTTCCCAGTCTCTTTGACCCACTCTTTGGGGGAGGTCTGGCTGGCTCTCCTGAACTTGGCAGAGCTGTGCTTTCCATGCCCAGCACCTCTAGGAACCTGAAGGCAGCAGTGGGGGTGGTACTGCTGGACACTGCCCCATAAGGTGGAGGTACATATCATACTTTATCATCTTTAGGAAAAAATATAAGCAATTGACTGGCTCTTGAATGGAAGAAGAGGGAGAAAATTTGCATTTGGGGATACTTAGAAAATTTGGATATGGACTCACTATCTGATTATAGAATGAGTATCGTTTTCTTATGATTTATAATGATACAATAGATGCTAGAGAATGCCCTTATTCTTAGCTTCACAAAGTATTTTAAGAGAACTACTTTTTTTTTTTAAGGTAAGGTGAAAGCAGGAATGAAGGCAATAGTACAGTAGACAAGTAGGCAGGAAGAGAGAGAAGAAGCATTCCACTTATTTTTCATTTAGTTGTCCATATTGGTTGCTATCCTGAGGCTAGGGACTTGAATCCAAGGGTATGTGGCTTGCATCCTTCAGAGGCAATTGACTCAACCACTGCTCCACCAGGGCACACCTAAGATGAACTATCTTATCGTCAATTTACTCTGAATAGAATATGGCAAAATGTTAATTTATTAATCAAAGCAAACAGCACAGGTGTTCCCTGTACTAATCTCTCAATTTTTCTGTAGGATTAATATCTTTTAAAAATAAGAGTTAAGGAAAGGAAAAAAATGTGCCCATTCCTTTTTGTTGTTTTAAATCAACAATGGATATTTAATTTTTGATCCAGACCTTACCACTTTTCTGTAACTCTGAAACAATATCAAAATAAAAACTTAAAAAGGAAAAATACTTTTTCAAATGATGTCCATATCTCATATCTATTAGGACTGTCATTATCAAAAAACAAGTGTTAGGATGTAGTGGATTTGGAACCTTTATTCACTATTAACAGGAATGTAAAACAGCACAACTGCTGTGGAAAACAGTATGGCAGTTCCTCAAAAGTTAAAAATAAAATTACCATATGATGTAGCAATCTCACGTTTAGGTATATACCCAAAAGAATTGAAAGCAGGGTCTCAAAAAGATATCTGTACTCTCATGCTCATAAAAGCACTATTCAAAATATTGTAAACAACCTAATAATACATCAGTAGATGAATAAATAAAATGTGGTATATTCATGCAGTGAAATATTATTCAGCCTAAAAAGGAAATTGTGACAGATATGAACCTTGAGGACATTATGTTAAATGAAAAGCCAGTCACAAAAGAACAATATTGTATGATTCCATGAATATGAAGTTTACAGACACTTAACAAATTTTCAGAGACAGAAAGACAGGTGGGTGTCACAGGCTGAGGGGAGGAGGAAATGGTGAGCTGTTTTTTAATGCAGAGAGTTTGTTTTGCAAGAGGAAAAAGTGCTAGACATTGGATGTACAACAAACTGATTATACATAGTATCACTGAGCTGTACACTTAAAGATGGCTAAGATGGCAAACTTTGTTATACGTATTTTTAAATCATAAGGAAAAGAATGGTTACCAGATACCCTGAAGGAATCACCCAAACAAGAGGGCATGGCCATTAGAGAAAATTCTACACCACAAAGAAAAGGGCTGACTCTAATGCTAGGATGTCACACTCAGGATGTCACAAGGTGCCAGTGAGCTGCTGGACATAGATGAAGGAAACATTTTCTATGTCAGCTGGTTTAGGCTCCTGATCCTTTGAGGTCAGGTATGTTTCAGAATTCTGAAGACTTCAACTGGAGAAACACTGTGCACATGCCATATAATGTCACATTCCTGCAGGGTGTGCAGCAGTCGCTTCTATCTAAACACATCGATATTTCCAAAATGTGGATAGAAGACACATACCAAGTCAGATAAATATAACTAGTCTTATATCAATTCAGGGTGGGTTTTGTAGTTTAATGAACGTGTGCCAAACTTATCAAATAAACTTACAAAAATAAAACCAAAAAACTTTCTAGAAGACTTCTAGGGTATACTTAGGAAGTTTTATCAACAAAATAAAAAGAAACAAATAAAACTTTCCATTTCAGAGCTTTTGAGATTTCAATTCTTCTTCACCTATTCAAAATGTGTTTTAAGTTGTGGGAATGGATGCTAAATGTTACTAAATGTCTGCTTATTATATTTCTAAATGGCTGTGCTAGCTAACCTTTGAGTGATTATGGTCCTATTTTAAGAAAAAATCCCTAACACAGAAGTAGCTTTCATTCTAAGAACAAAGCTAGGTCTACTGTTCTGAAAGTTACATTAGACTGGTGCATCGATGGTCTAGCAGGTAAGTCTGCTGCAGTCCATGTACATCCCAAGGGCCAGGGTTCATGACTCGGGTCAGGAGGATAGACAACCAAGATAAAGAGCTAAATAAAATAAAGTGCTTTTCTTATTCTTTCTTCCTTCCTGACTGATTGTTTCCCTAAAAAGAAAAAAAAAGTTACATTTGGCAAGGTGGTATGATTTATGCTAAGGGCCTCAATGGAGATTTTCAGTCATTCACAAAATGAACTGTAGCTTTGTTCTGCCACTGTACATCCAATTTTGATACCAATGTTATGAAAATTTCATAAACAAATTTGGAAATTTTATCTGCTGTCTAAAAGTTTAAATGGCATCTGAGTATGTTCCCAAAAAGCTTAACTTCCCCCAGGATGTATTTGGGCTTTTTCCTTTTTTAAAGAATTTAACTTTCCCTTCTGGGAATGAAATTCTGTTAAATTATCTTTTCTACAAAATCATCAATTTTATCCACATTTTCAAAATGACAAGGTCTAGCTCAGCAAAACTATTTTACATATTATTAAAACTGAAGGATGAGATACCTAGCAAAGATAAATACAGGACAGAGTCCTTAGACAGATAGGGAGGAGAGGAGAGCAGGAACCAGCCACTGAGTTGCATACGTAGCAAAGCAGGTGAGCTCAGGAAGTCAAGAGACCACAGTGGAAAGAAGATGATGATCTAAGATGTAGTCTGACCATTTAATTCCTAAACCATTCAGAGTGCAGTCCAAGAGTAAAGTAGGCTTCCTGCAAGGGGGTGCCTCCTAGGATGAGAGCAATCCAGTTCTTCTGACGCTGTAGCGTCAGCAACCTTCTGCAGGGGAGAGCTAGGCCTGAGAGTAAGAGGCTGGGAAAAGGTGAGGGCCAACCAGGGAAGTCTTCCAGGAGGAGGCCCCTGAGCTGGAACGAAGACGCTATTTCTGTGGGTAGGAAAGGCAGGACAGTATTGAGAATAACAGCAAAAGCACAGAGGACCATCTGCCTGGCTTCAGGATTCCCTAAGAGGTATGGTAGGCATTTAGTAGGAAGGGATCTGAAAAAGCACACCTTGTGGAAGGCTATGGTGCAGCAAATCTCAACCCTCTACCCCACACAGGGGTGGCTCTCCGCCAGCTTTAAGGAGCATTATCTGTGGCTTAAAACTTTATAACACAAAAGTGGTAGAGCAGCAGTTGGTCAGCTGTCCCAGCTAAGAGAACAAGACATATATCACAAAGGATCTGGGTTCAAGGCCTGGGGTCAGGGTGAAAACCAAGATGAACAACTAAATAAAGTGCTTCTTCCTCCTCTCTCTTCATACCTGCCTGTCTCTGCTTGCCTTCATTCCTGTCTGCACTTTTCCTTTAAAAAAAAAAAAAAGTGAGCTCTATTCTTCAAAAATAACTCAATGCAGTAAAGGGAAGAAAGTCCATACCTTTCTTCCTTTAACCAATACCCAGAGTTGAGCATTTGTCCTTCTATATCTTCAGAATGGGCTCATCTTATAACCCGCACACTTTCCAATGCCCTGATACATGGTATCCAGTCTCATCTGTGAACAGCTTCATTGTACACTGCAATATGTAAGGGCCACTATCAACCCTGCCCTGCATCCTTTTGCTCAATACTGGTACACTGTCCCACAGGACAGACACTTCATGTTCACTACAGGGTCCACTAACGTCCAAATTCCTGTCCTCTCTATCTTTGTCCACACCAGACATTACAAATCCTTCAAACATTTACCATATTATGGATGGGGGGGCAGAATAGTCCTTTATTATTTTAACCAGTCAACTAAGACAAATACTAAAACATTTCAAAACGATCTATTCTATACATAGTTATATATATATATGTGTGTGTATATAAAACACACGTCTATATGTTTGAATGTATATTTCAGATGAGTTTTCCCATGTTGTTGTTACTCCCCCTCACCCACCCATTCCAGTCCCAATGAAATGGGGTGTCAGTATGCATAATGATCATTCCTGAGGGAGGAACACCTCCCCTGAAAGGCCCACTTGAGGGTGGCTGCACAAAGAGCAAAGAATTGTCTACTGAAGAATATGGAAAGCCACGAAGAGTTTTGGATCAATTAGGGAACTGTCCTTCAAGAATAGTGTGAGTTACAGGATGGTCTGCAAAGGGACAGGAACTTGACCTGAAGGGCTTTTAGGGTGCATCAAGGAGGTCCTGCTGGCTTCACAGTCCCATCAGCCTCTCTTGCAAAGGGTCTGAGCTGGTCATCCCTGAGCTACAAGGGTCCCATTGATGAGACTTCTAGGCCCAGAGTCCTCCCTGCAGTGGTTCTCAGCAACCCAATCCTGCCAACAACCCTGTGTCTTACCTAAAAGCTTAATCAAGACCTCAGATGAACCTTCCTGAGAACTTGAGACAGTTACCCCTTGAACACTTTGCCCCAAGGCACCATTTGAGTCACATTCTCCATAAATGCCTTCTAGAGAACAGGAGGCATTTTAACTACTAATAGTCCCTAAATGAAATTTCAAAATGAGAACTACAACTGAGATTTGCGGAAAAAAAAAAAATTCAAACAGAAAAGGAGCTGAAATAGAATGACTCAGACGTCAAGTCCCATGCAGCTCCTGCAGTGGCCAGGCTCCCTCTTCATTTAATCTGGAAGAAAGGAAGGCAATGGCACCAGCTCTTCCCAATGTGCCTAGTGTTAGGATGGGGTCACACAGAGGTCCTTAGAAACTGGGAGTCACAGAACCCAATGGGTGGGCTGGAGGTTGAGACCACAGAGACAAAGTGTGAGACAGGTTAACGGTTAGTGAAGGAGTACAGAAGGGGTGACCCCTCATTATGTAGCTGTGTGTACAATGTGTACATGGTATTTACCCTCAAGTCTCGGCTTCAGTAACCAAGAGTACCAGAGGTCCTGAAAAGTGAGAGGACTCATGTGAACTTAAGAACACTGTGGGAGAAGGGAAGAGGTTAGTATTAAAAGCCTCGGGTATCATAATGTTTTTTTTAAAGGTGTGTTTACAACGAAAGAGAAAGCAAATATGGCAAAATTTAGCAATTTGGTATTAAGGTATTCAAACCATTCCTTCAATTTTTCCATAGATCTGAAATGTTTAAAAATAAAATGTTGGGAAAATTGTTTTAGAAAATACTGTATTATAGCAGTAAATTTATCTTATAAAGTACATTATTACAAGTAAAGTAAAGTATATAATCTGAAAAAGAGAAAGATAACATGTTCTAGAAACAGGATGGTTAAATGAAAACAAACTCTCTTCTGGTTCCAAGATGGTGGACTGTTAAGACCTCAGATTCCCTTCTACCCAAAGAACAACTAAGAAAACAACTATTTGGCTACCACGATCCATAAAAAGAAAAGAGACCACCATCTCCACAGAATGAGGGTACATAGGCCTCCATAAAGGTAAGAGGGGTTGATCTTTCTCAGTACCACATTTCTCTGTCCCAAGATTCCAGACCCAAGGAAAAATGGTGGAAACCGACATACCCTCCAGAGTAAAAGTATTTTCTCTGGCAGCAAACACTTCTGAGTTGGCCTGCAGTCTCTGAGTGGAAAGAGGACTAGAGCCTCAGCGAACTGAGAAAAAGCTCCCAAAAGGAGACTGCAAAAGAGGACCACCAGGGAAAATCCCTGAGGAAAAAGTGCCTGCTCTCCAGTGATTAGCTCATTGGTATCCCAGCAATCCTAAAATCCTACCCCAAGGCCTAAGGGTGCGGTTCCCACTGCCTGCTAAAACTGGAGGACTCTGAAGGACTGAGGGATTTTCTGAAGGAAAGGTCTGACAACAGCCATCAGCTACCTCCCTTCTATGGGCTATGTTGGAGCAGCCTGCTTGCTGACTGTGGGACCACAATTCCTGAGTCTCTCTCTGTGGGCTTTATCGTTCATACCTGTGATCCTGGGGGAAATCTCTGCATTCCCTACACCAACTCCAACTCTATAGGCTGGACTCTACGCCTCAACATAGGGCTCACCTTAGAACGTCAACAAATCCAACCAGTGCTGGTATCATACAACTAAAGAAAGTCCAGTGGTCAAACTGTGGTGGAAAACAGAAGACCCAAAAGCAGCATTCCCTAGATTTCTTTTTAAACCAGGACCTTCCAGACCAATAAAGGTCACAGACCTTGGAATGTCATGACTCACACCTGTGACTCAGTTCCTGCGCACTAGAGATCAAAGCTTATCATGTTAACCCTCCAGAAAGATTTAAAGTAATCCCTTCATCAATCTAATGCTTTCCCCAAACAACAAGTAGGTACCACCAGATGGAGGCTACTTTACAAACTCAGAGAACTTCCTGGAAAATTCCCCCACTACTTCTGCCCTCAAACTTCCTCATAATATCTATTCCCTTGTTAATTACAGATACTGTATAGGGGGTCCACCCAGAAGCCACATCCTTTAGTAATCTTATAGCAATCAGCACAGTCCTTTCTGCCCAGAACTCTATCTCCTGCTTTTGCTTTCTTTTTCCTCTATTTTCTCTAATAAACTTATAAACTACACTTTAACACTCAAGAATTATTTTCTTGAACCATTCATCACTGAACCCCAACAAAACTAAGATCCAGATCTAGTCTGTATAATTTGACACCCTAATACAAGTCCTTTATATCAGGGAAGCCTAACCCACAGAAATAACAGACTGGCAAACAGACAGAAGTGTACATGAAATTGTTAAGGGAGAATTTAGAATGGGATGCTGCATTTCTATGATCTTCTAAGTATCTCTGCAAATTTCCAAAATCATCAGAGGAGCAGACAGGATGAAACAAACTCAGCCTCCATTTGAACAAAAGGCCATGGAATTCCCTGGCAAGAGAGACCTTTTAGAAACAAACTGAGAAATATCACAAAATGTCCCTCGTCTTATCTCATCTGAAACTGTCCACAGCAGTTTCGCTTAGTCTTTATGATTAAAACACTCCTCTTACCAATAGCCTACCTGAAGAATTCTCTCCTCAGGTTAAACAAGGGATATATATTTGGCAATCTCTTAGCAAACAGTGTAGCCTCTTTGCCCACAGGAGTCCTATCTTCCTGTGCTGTCAATCTTTTTTATCTAACAAACCTTTAAACCACATTCCTGTAATGCACTCCTATGACTGAGTGACTGATGCACTCAAAAATTTTTTCTTGGTGTGCCCTGGTAGAGTAGGGGTTAGGTTAATGCCTGTGGAAGAGCACAGGGCACATAGCCCTGGGTTTGGGTCTCAGGTCTGGAGTGAAGCAACCACTGTGAACAACTAAATAAAAAATTAAATAATCATGCTTCAAACCCTTCCTTGGTGCGGGGGAGAATTCTTTCTTGGCATGCCCTGGTGGAACCATGGTTACATCAATCTCCCCCAAAGGAGCAAGCCGCATACCCTCCAGATTTTAGTCCTGGCTGTGGGGGGTGGGGGACAACCAGTGTGAGCAACTAAATTAAAATAAAAGTGCTTCCTCCTCCTCTCTCTTCCTGCCTGTCTACTCACCTTCATTCCTGTTTGCACCTTTCCTTTAAAAAAACAAAAACAAAAAAACACAGAATTATTTCTTGATTCATTCAGCGCTAAACCCCAGCCTGGCAACAAAATGATGAATCTAAACAAAACCCGAGGGGGAAATCCGAATGCAATCTGATGAAGACTTTAAAGCAACTGTGATGATAAATAATACTCATTTCCCAAAATCAGGAAAATAATGGAGAAACAAAGAGAAATACAACAGAGAGAGAGAGAGAGAAGATATGAGGCAACTTAAAACAGAGGTAACGGGGCTAAAGAATACAACAGCTGAAATAAAGAACAAAAAAAGAGCCGATTATTTTTCAGCTTCTAACCAAGGCAGTGAGCTAAAAGATAGAGCAGTAAAGTGTACACACCTAAGCAGACCTGCTAAAAGAAAAAAGAATGAAAAGAAATGAAGACAGCATATGAAACCTATGGGATAACATCAAGAGGAACAACATTCACATCACAGGGGTCCCAGAAGAAGAGAAAGGGGTCAGAAGCTGTATTTGAGAAATAATACCTGAGAATTTCCCTAAACTAAGGAAGGAAGCAGAATTTCAGACTCAGAAAGCTTAAAGAGTTACAAACAAAAGAAACCCAAACAGACCTACACTAAGACATATTGTCATTAAGATGTCAAAAATGCAGGATAAAGAGGGAATCTTAAAAACAGCTAGAGAAAAATGAGTTACATACATAGAAGCCCTCATAAGACTGTCAGCAGATTTCTCAGCTGAAAATTTGCAGACCAGCAGAAACAGTATGAGTTATTCAAAGTGCTGAAAAGGCTTTCCAATCAAGAATACTCTACCCTTACAGATTATCACTGAAAATTGAAGAAATAATAAAAAGCATTTCAGATAAGCAAAGATAAATTAAACAACACAAAACCAGCTTTATATAAATACTAAAAGGAGTCCTATAAAATATAAAGAAACTCTCCCTTGAAAGTAGCAAGGCAGGTGCATGCTGGTGGCCTAGCAATAAGGTCACTGGACATAATTCATACACATCCCAAGGACCCAGGCTTGCTGGGACTGAGGGAACAACAAAGATGAACAACCAAATAAATAAATAAAATGTTTCCACCTCTCTCTTCCACCCGCTTGCCTTTGTTCCTGTATGCACCTTGCCATTAAAAAAAAAAAGAAAGGGCAACAAGACATCAAAATATAAAATGAGGAGCAGGAGGAGAGGAAAAATGTGGACAGTGAGGAGTTCAAAACCAACTTGCTTTCAAGTAAAAAGAGGATATAAGCAAAGAAACTTTTATATAAACCAAAGTAACTTCAAAAGATATCACCAATAAAAGCAAAAGCAAAGAAAACAAAAACGGAAGCCAATCGCAACATGACTACTTTCAAATCACCTAGGAAGAGAAAAAGAAGAGGCATGCCCTGGTGGAGTAGGGCTGTGGGCATAATCCACATACATCTCAAGGTCCCAGATTCTTGTCCTGGTTCCAGCAGGAGTTACCAGAATGAACAACTGAATAAAAAAGTGCATCTTCCTCCTCATACTTCCTGCCTGCCTCTGCTCACCTTTATTCCTATATGTACCTTTCCTTTAAAAAAAAAAAAAAAAAAAAAAGAGAGAGAGAAAGAGAACAAATATACAGCTGCAACAACACCCTGAAAACAATTAACAAAATGGCAATAAAGACTTACATATCAATATCCACCCTAAATGTCAATGAATTGAACTCACCAATCAAAAGGCACAGAGTGGCCGAATGGATTAAAAAACATAACCCAAGTTTCTGCTGCATTCAGGAGACTCATCTTATAGGCTCAAATTCAATGGCTGGAAGACAATCCTACAAATGGTAACCAAAAAGAAAAAAGCAGGGACAGCCATACTTATATCAGATAAAATAGACTTCCAAATAAAGAGAATAATAAAAGACAGGAATGGACATTACATAATTAAGGGGTCAATTCAGCAAGAAAACATGACACTAATTAATATACATGAACCAAATGAAGGAGCATCAAAATAGATAAGGCAACTTAAAAATTTTTTAATATGTATGTGTGTGTGTGTGTTTGTTTTTCCTTAAGGAAAGGTGCAGACAGGAATGAAGGCAAGCAGGCAAGCAGGCAAGCAGGAAAAGAGAGGAGAAAGAAGCACTTTTATTTTTATTTAGTTATACACACTAGACCCAGGATTCATAAGGACTGTAGACCTTCAGAGCCAACTGACCTAACTGTTACTCCACCAGGGCATGCCCATACAGCAATTATTTACAGAACTAAAGAGAGACATCAACAGCAATACAACAATAATAATAGGGGACTTTAACACTATGCTTACAATAATAGACAGATAAACCAGGCAGAAAATTAACAGGGAACAAAAGCTTCAAATGACAAATTTGAACAGATGGGTTAATAGATATATACTCAACATTTATCCAACTATTGCAAAATTCACATTCTTTGCAAGTGCATATGGAACATTCTCAAAGACACACCATATGTTGGGACATATCTCTGCATGCCCTGGTGGAGTAGAGGTTGGGTATAGTCCACATACAACCCAAAGGTCCAGGTTTGTGTTCTGGGGCATACGGGAACAACCAAGATGAACAACTAAATGAAATAAATGTTTCTTCCTCCTCTCTCTTCCTGCCTGCCTGCCTGCCTCTGCTTGCCTTCAGTCCTGTCTGCATCTTTCATTTATCAAAAAAATCCAAAATATGTCTCAACAAATTTACAAAGATTGAAATTCTACCAACAAGTTATCCAATCACAAAGGCTTACCATTAGAAATCAACAACAGAAAGAAATCTGGAAGATTCCAAAATATCTGGAGGCTAAACAACATGCTTCTGAAAGACTTTTGGGTAAAGCAAGAAATCAAAGGAATATTTTTAAAGTACTTGGAGGTACACTCTGATGGGGTAGCAGTTAGGTCCAACCCTTCCAGAGGAGTGCAATCCAGTACATCTCAGATTCACATTCTGGTTCCAGAAGGAATAACCAATGTGAACAACTACATAAAAATAAAAATAAAAGTGCTTCTTCCTTCTCTCTTCCTTTTTTCTTTTCCTTCTTGCCTGCCTATTGCCCTTCATTCAGTATCTTTCCTTTAAAAATAAACAGATAAATAAAAAGTATTTGGAGACAAACAAGAATGAAGATACAAGCTGCCAGAACTTATGGAATGCAGCAAAAGCAACAGTAAGAGGAAATTTTATTGTAATACAGGTCTGCCCCCAAGAAATGAGAAAAATTACGAATAAACAACCTAAATCTACATCTAAAGCAACTAGAGAAGGAAAACTGAAGCCAAAAGTCAGAAGGAAATAATAAAAATGAGTAGAAATAAAATAGAAATCAAAAAGACAATCCAGAAGGTTAATGAAAGCAAAAGCTCGTTCTTTGAAAAAAATAAACAAAATTGGCAAACCTTTGGCTAGACCCATTTAAAAAAAGAAAAAGAAAATCCTCATCATAACAAGAATGAGAAATAAAAAGGAAGAAGTTACAACAGATACCACAGAAATACAAAATACCATTAGAGACTACAATGAGCAGCTTTATGTCAATAAACAGAACACCTCAAGGACACAGACAAATTTTTAGAAACATACAGTTTACCAAGACTGAATCAGGAAGAACTGGAAAACCTGAATGGAAGTATCATAAGTAAGGAAATTGAAGCAGTAATTAAGTCTCCCCAAAAATAAAAGTTCAGGATCAAATAGCTTTATCAGTGAGTTTTACCAAAGTTTTAGAGAATGAATACCTATTCTTCTCAAACTCTTCCAAAAAACTGAACAGGGAATGCTTCCAAACACTTTCTACACAAATCTATTAACGTATTAACCCCATCAACGAGAGCAGGGGAAAACTCAAGTGATTACATCAGCATATACAGAGAAAGTTCTGACAAGATTCGAAACCCATTTATCATGAAAACTGAACAAAAAATGTAGATAGAAAGTACATACCTCAACATAATAAAGGTCATATATGATAAACCCACAGCCAACATCATACTCAATGATGAAAATCTGAAAGCATTTCCTCTAAGGTCAGGAAAAAGACAAGATTGTTATTTAACATCATACTGCTACTTAACAACATACAGGAGGTCTTAGCCAGATCAATTAGGAAAGAAGAAATAAAAGGAATTCAAATTGAAAAGGAAGATGCAAAACGATAGCTATCTCAGATGACATTATATATGTAGAAAACCCTAAAAACTCCATCAAAAAACTACTAGAATTGGTGTACCCTCATGAGTCTTTGGGTGTCAACTCCAGCAGCAAGGGACAAAAACAAAAATAAACAAATGGGACTATATCAAACTAAAAAGCTCCTGCACAGCAAAAGAAACTATCAACAAAACAAAAAGACAACCTACTGATTGGGAGAAGATATTTATATTTAATATATCTGACAAGGGCTTAATATCCAAAATATAAATAACTCATGAAACTCGGCAGAAAAATAAACACAATCAAAAAATGGGTAGAGGAATTGGGTAGACGTTTCTCCAAAGAAGACATCCAGATGGCCAACAGATTTGTGAAAAGATGTTCTTCCTCACTTGTTTTTAGGGAAATGTAAATCAAAACAATGAGATAATCACCTTATACCTGCAAAATTAGCTATTATTCAGAAGTCTGGAGGCAAAAAATGCTGGTAAGGATCTGGAAAAAAGGGGACATTTTTATACTGTTGATGGGGGTGTAAATTGGTGCAATCTTTACAGAAAGCAGTATGGAGATTTCCTCAAAATATCAAAAATGAAAATCCCATACAACCCCATCATCACATTTCTGGATATTTACCCAAAGACACAAAAACACTAATTCACAGATATAAAGAATCCCCATATTTATTGCAGTATAATTTACAATAGCCAAGAATTGGTAATTACCTAAACGCCCATCTCAGATGAATGGAAAAGAAGATACGGCATATATACACAATAGAATACCACAGCTCTTAGAAAAGATGAAGTCCTGTCATTTGAGACAATATGAATGGAAGTAGAGGGGTTTATGCTAAGTGAAATGTCAGAAGTAAAAAGACAAGTCATTCATGATAAATAAAGAAATAAAGCAAAGAAACAAACAAAACCAACCCTTGGACATAAGCAACAGAACTGAGGTTACCAGTGGTGAAGGAGGCAGGGGTAGTGGCAAGGGGTTGTGGCGTTCAATGAACAGTGGTGAAGAATTTTTGGCAATTTGGTGGTGGACATGGTGTGTTGTCATGTATCTAAGTAATGGGGAACCTGCACATACAAGTTTATATTTTATAAATCAAAGTACCTTAATAAATAATACATTTTTAAAAAAGAAAAACCCTAGGACACCTTTTGTCTCTCACTGTTGACAGATTTGCCACAAGAAGCAGTTATTGGTAAGCAGGGGACCAGCAGCTTCTAGCTGGCCCCTCCAGTACCCCCAACCCCACCCTCACACAGTGATCATCGGAACTGGGATTAGTGGAGTTGGCAATACCTGTGTCATTTACTTATGAGGGCAGGGGCATGTAACTCACCTGAAGTAATCACAGGATGCAGCCAGCAGGATGCGATGGGCCTCAATATGTCTCCCCTCCACCACCAGGACAACATCAAAGAGGATACCACTGTCCCGGAGAGCCAGCAGTCCCCGGAGCAGGGCCTGGGAGTGCTGTGCACTCCGGTAGGTGTTGTTGACACAGTGTGAGTGTGAGGGCTGTGCAGGTAACTTGCACAGCTGGGTGAGCTCCTGCTCCTCCGCCATTCTGACTACCAGTCCAGACCTCGCTACTGCGGCTATCAGCTGCAGAAAGAATGAAAACAGGGAATAAGGCATTATCACACTCTGCACACAAGCCCCTCTAGTTTACCTATGCATTCCTTATGGTCTCATACCCATTGACTCCCTTCCCCTCCTACGGCTGGCCCAAACTTGGCCTTCTTCCTGATGACCTGTGTTCCTCCATGACCAAGATCCTTCATCCCCTTTCATCTTATGAAACAGAATCTAGAAGACAGACTAACCTGAGTTGGAACCTCTGCCCCATCAAATACAGCAAGTCTCAGTTCCCTGCACTGAAAAAAGGGAAATAAAAGCAGCCAGGTGGCTGGAGAAATCTAAAATTGGTCAACAATGAACATAAAACACCAGCAGACTGGGGTCTCTACGGTTTCCCCTCTCCCATAAAGAACAACACTGGGATGTGCTCTTACAGCTCATGCAGTTGAGACGGCTGGGGTGTAGAATAGGTAAAGCTAAGCACGTGGGTTTGAGACCTCAGGCTGGTGGGAGGGGAAAGGGAGGAACCAAAATAAATAAAAATGTTCCTTCCTTACTCTCAGAGAGAGAGAACACAAAACTGGGTCTTCCAAGAATAGATGCATGAATGGCAAGTCCTGAGTGCCATCAGAAGACCCAGGGAAGGATCTAGCAATATAGGCTCATGAGGGCACAGATTCCAGGACCTGCCTCCTTTAACTTCAACTAAATCTGGGGCATTCGAGACAACCTGAACTGTTTTAAATTTGAATTTACCTTTCAACTGAGTCAACATGTTCAAAAACGCAAGTTGATTTGAACAGGAGACTCAGGGGGAACCCAATCAGTTAAACCTATTGCAAACATTTTGGCAATGGACTCGGAACTGACCAGAACCAACCACAGCCAGTCAGTTACTCTGGGTCACAGGATGGCCAGGCCTGCCTCTCACTGTGGGGCCCAGCTGCACACTCTCCAGGTGACAGCATCACCATCCAGTAGATGGGAGACTCACGGTCACATCCCCTCCCCAAATTTGTTTCTTCTCCAATTCCCTATGCCTTTAAAAACAAAAATGAAAAACAGATTCTCCTACAAAACTGGCCAAAAAGAAGAAAGGCCTCTCTTCACTAAGTGGGCTCAGGAGCACCATCCCCCACTACTTCCTTCTCTCCAGGGACCTGCTAGCTCTAAACTCTCCACTGTTTCCCATCGAACACACCCAATCTCAGTCAGTTTCCTGGTCCTGGGGCCTCCATCCACACACCCTGAACTGGCTTATGACTTCTGCTCAAGCACCCAGAGACAAGCCAGAGCCATGTGTATCCCTCTGATCACTTCCCCTGCCTAGAAACTGCTCTCTGGCAATAACCCCTTTTGTACCTCTTCCTTTCAGCCAACATCCTGTCCCATGCAAGAATCTCCCTCACTTTCTCAAGCACACCTCCAGCTCTAGCCAACAGCCCTCTCACCTAGCCACCATTTCCATGTCAGAAACCTCATTCAATGATCTCTTTTCTTTTCTAACCAGGGTATCCCATTAGACTCTAGTTCTGACTCCTTCTCATCTCCAATCGCAAACAGCCATCCCCGTATTCCAACAGTCCTCACTCCTGTCAGACAGCAGCAATGATGCCCCAAATGGTTTCCTATTCCTCTCTGTCTTTCCCACCCTTCAGTTCCCCTGCCCAAACTGCACAGTACTCCCAAATGCTCCAAGAGTATGTGACCAGATTTCTCAAGGACTGGCTCCCTATTGACTCCTGTTGGGGGTACCAGGTGATTTGGCTCAACATGCTCCTTCCCCTGTACCTTGCTCACTGATCCTTAGACCAAAAGGTTCTCTGAATACCACCAGCTTCCCACCTGAGCCTATCTCTTAGGAGGTTAAGGTTTTGATCCATCTGTCACTGCACCATGAACACGACAGGCATGCTCCACCACTGAAGCGGTACTATCTATCCATCACAAGGAGATTCTGGCTCTTTGCAGGCTAGAGTTTATCTCAAACACATCTCAAAGCCCCAAGGTTCATTACACAACTTGCTAATCACATAACACTGGGCACTTGGCTCCTATCTTCATATAACAGCTTCCTCCTTACCACCATGACCACTATTGAGTAAAAAAGGGCCTCCTTCTCTGGGGGAGGGTGTGAAGGCTGACTGCCCTAAAGGACAATTAAGCCCACTGTGGGTCCCACCCACTGTGAGCACAATAGTTATATCTACTCCAAGTACAGAGTACAATGGGAAGACCACCTGCTAGGGCAAGGAAAGTACTTTTATCAAGCACAAATTAAGGAACTAAGTTAGTGCTGAGAGGTGTATAAGGAAAAATGAACCAATTCCCTGCTATAAAGGAGAAAAAGCAAGGAATACAACCTATTCAAGATCACCCATCGCAGTCCTTTTCATTAAGCAAGCATTTAGCCATGACCAAAATGTCCAACCTCAGGAATGGGTGTTGATTCGACAAAACACAACAGTTAAAATAAGCAAACCAGATATACCCTGGTGGCTCAGGCATTAGTCTGCACTGTGGTGCAGGTCACATGAAGCCCAAGGACCCAGATTCATAACCCAGAGACAGGTAGAACCACCAAAATGAACAACTAAATAAAAATACTCCTCTTCTTTACTTCCTGCTTACCTACTTGTCTTCATTCATACTGCTTCTTTACTTTTAAAAAAAAAAAAAAAAGCAACACAGAATTCAAACTATTCTCAATTTGGAGAAATTCTGAAGTCATGCAGAGAAACGCAGCACACTGTTTTTGAATATGTATGGTAAAATTCATTTATAAAATGTTTGAAAACACACAAAACAACACTGTCCAATATCGCTTATACACAGGTGTTTAACGGTCTAAAAAAAAAAAAAAAAGATTAACTAGGAATTCAGTCATGATTATACCTAGGAAGAAGGAAATGTTTTATTTCATTAAAAAAAAGACAAAACAGAATCTGATAGGCAGAGATACAATGTTATTCTCTGAACTTTTCCTGTGAATATGAAATATTTAAATACTCACTTATTTTTAATATGTAATACATTCACGTGATTCAAATTCAAAAGGCACAAAAAAGTATATTATGAAACTTAAATTTCCCTCCCAATTATGCCCCAGTCAGATCCTCTCTCAAAGGAAACTATTATTCTACTTTTTCACACACACTTCCAGGTGGTGGTACCAATGGATTCAGTAAAATCTGTAAATCTACAACTCTTCTTTTATTTCTTTGTGCATATGATGTCTTCATAGCCCTCTTACAGTCCATTTGTTTGGATAACCAGGTATTATTGAACCAATTTTTTTATTGAGACATCTGGGTTTCCTGCAATTGTTCGCTACTGCAAATGAGCGTACACTGAAAACCATTAAACTATGCCATTCATGCAGCAGTCATGAGGAAAATTTCCTTGATACAGAACTGTTGGATCACTTTAATTTTAATGTGTATTTGTTATTTTATGGATATTGCTAAGTTGCCCTCCAAAGTTGAACCAATTACTACCTTCACCAGAAACTTATGAGAACCTCACCGAGTGTTTCTTTTTAATCTGCTGATTTAAAAGATGAAAAACAGCATTTCACAGTGTAACCACGGTTCTTTAATTGATAATATTTAAAAAAAAAAACAGAAAAGAAAAGAAATGCAGCTCACCCTTTGTGACTTCTTTCCCATGCCAGTCTTTCTGAAATAAAGAATGTTCTTAGGTGCTCACTCATTGGCATCCTTGCTCTATTTATTTTACAGAGGTTACTCTAACTCGATGTCTTTCCCTAGATTAACTTCTCTTGGGTCCTATAATAGCCTGGATTCTAGTGATCACAAGCAAGGCCCCTCCACTTCGTACTGTTGAAAGCCTTTACAGAAGAACAGGAAGGAAGTTTTATGTACTAAGTAAGCACAAACTGAGGAGTATAAAGTAAATATTTAGAAATTCACAAATAAAAGAAAATAGGCATTCTACAAAATTTTTCAACTCAATATATGGAGCAGGTATACTCAGTCTACAGGGCCCTCAAGCAGTTTCTCCCCTCAAAAGAACTCCAATCTTTGGCAACACAAAGCAAAACCTACAACAAAGGGAAAGGGCAGCTGGGGGAAGAGTCCCTATTTCCAGGGGCGGGGTGCGGAGCGCCTTCCTAGGGGTACCGACTCAGAAGCGCAGAAAGCTGAGTGGGGCATATTGGCGCGCCAAACTAGCAGCCGGACCGGCTCCTGAGACCGAGAGCGAGAGAGGCCCGGGGTGGGGGTAGGGGAAACGCGAGGCAGAAGGTGACGGCAACCCGGGAGCTCCGGACTCACCAGGACTGGCGATAGTCGGAACAAGCGGCGACACTTCGGGACCCACAGATTTTGCACTGACAGCGCAATCTCTGGCTTCTCCTAGAAAACCACGCCAGCAGGCGAGGCTGGACTTCCTCGACTTAAGCCCGAGGACCCCACACCCTCGGCGCGAGCACGTGACTGTGGAAACTGAGGCTTGGCAGGCCGAGGCGCAAGGTCAAGCAGGATGGCAGCAGTCCGTCCCCCACCCCCGCCCGCCTCCCGCCCGCCTGTTGCACGACTCGCCCGCGCAGAATCGAGGGTCGCGGCCGGGAAGGCCGTGTTCCGACCCGCCTCGAGCGACAGGTCGGGCCCTGGAGCTTAGAGGCCGGCGGGCCCCCAGTCGCGCGAAGACCCCGGGCCTGGGCGAGAGCCAGCTTCCCCGCCCGTCGCGCCCCAGGGTCCAGCCCGCCGCGCCCCCGCCACGTCAGGCCCGGGCTCGCCTCAGGCCACCTCCGCACCTCCAGCCCGCCCTGCCCCGCTCGGCAGCCGCTGCCCCGCGCCCCGCGCCCCGCGCCTCTCGCTCGACTAGCAGTCATCAGCTGCGGCCCCGCCCGCCCCGCCGCGCCTCTCAGCTCACCTGGAGCCGCCGCAAGCCGAGGCCGCACTCGCGGAGGCGGGGGCGGGGCAGACTGCTGCGGGCGGGACCTCGTCCTGTCACGTGAGCACGCCGCGCAAGCGCCCACCGGCGCGGACGGAGGCCTGGGGGCGCAGGTTAGGGCTGCGGAGGCGGGCCAGCGGGGCGGGGCGCAGCCGCCTTCTCCTCCTCTACTTTACGAAGCGCTGCCAGACGGCTCTGTAGCTGTGCCTCTCGGCACCCGGCACACCTCCCGGTACCTGGCAGATTTGAACTGGTGAATAAATGTAGGAATCGTTTCAGCCCGGGAGGAGCCCTGTAAATCCACTTTTTCCTCTACCCTCAGTTCCTCCTTCACTCCCTTTTTCTCGTCCTTCCATCCCACTTATTCACTCCCTCTCCCTTATTTCTTCCTTTCGCCCCCGTTCCCTCCCTCCGCTTTTTCTCTCACCCACTTATACCGTGCTAACGTTGCCGTCCCTCCCTCATTTCCTCTCTTACTCCCTCCTTCCCCTTCCTCTCCCCCTTTTTCTCCATTTTACTCTTTCATTCCCCTCACTCTCCTTCAGGGCCCATGCTGCCCCAGCCTGCTGCCCGCCCTCTCCTGGATGCTGGGACAATTTGATTAGCAGCCTATCTAAGTTTGTTTCCCTCTTTTTTTAAGATTATGGAAAAAATTGATTCCCACCCTAAAGACTTGGTCCTAGCACTGGCCATGAGGAGACTCTTGGTATTCGTTCCCTGCCCCTCACCCCAATCCCAAGAGGATCCATTCTCCAGGGTTCCTCTGTAATAGTATATCCCGTGGTTAGAGCCAGCAAAGCCTTCAGTGCTTGATGGGGGGTGGGGGCGTGGGCGGTGGCGGGGGGAGGTGTCAGGGCAGCCTCAGCTTCCATTTTGACGCTAAAGAAATATGGAAGGCAATGTAAAAAACGAAGAAAACAAAGAGAAGCGTTGTCCTTGCTGAGTCAAGAGAACTGCCTGGAGGTCCAGAAAAGAACCAGGAGAGTAGGAACAAACTCTGGGATCAGCGATTCTTATTGGGAGTGTGCTACCAGGAAGCCTTTCTGGAGGAAGTGACTACCCACCCTTGCTGTGTAACAGATGAAGACTGTGGAAGTGGAAGAAAAGGCATCCCATACAAAGTCAGTTAACGTATGAAGGTGAAATCAGCAAAATGAGTAATCAGCAGGCTGCCAGGAGTTTCTAAACCTGAAGCGAACATTGGAGGGCAGACTCTGCTCTAGAACCTTGAAGCAGCCCGGAGGACAGCCAGGATAGGCAGATGCCAACACACGTTGCAGAAGCTGGATTGTAGCCTGGCTCCCCAAGAAAGGCCCTCAATGGGCCTTCATTTTCAGCCTCCTTACTCTTCTGGGGCCAGGCAGGGTGCAGAGAAGCAGGCTGATCAAGAGGGTAGCAGCCAGGCTGTGAGGCCTCAGGAGGGCAGGGAGTGTGGACAGAGGGTAATGCTGGCTGAAAACCTGGAAAGAAGGCAGATTCCCAAGTACAAGTGAGTGCTCAGTAAGGGGATAGGTAGTCCCAAAAGATGGCAAAGGACAGTAAGGCCATCTTTGTCACAAGGAGGCTGGAGCAACAGCAGATTTGGGGGAAGATGAAACTCACCTTGGCCTCAGGAAGGATAAGGAGACTTCAGATAAGGGAACCATGCTACATGAGACAGGCTACAGGTACGTGGAATATAAGGCACTGATGAACATTGGTGAGCCAGGGGACACCCCAGTAGCAGAAACACAGAGGGGACAGAGCGGGAGTAATCTCAAAGGCCCAATTGGACTGGGTATGAGGGTGACCACAGTGGGGAGAGGAGGTATGACCCTTGACTGCAACAGGGAGGCCTTTAGTATATTCTCAGGAGTCCTTTCTTCAAAGTGGCAAAGCCAGTGGCAGTGACTGAGGTATAAAGGAGATAAGGACAGGAAGACAGTAAGCTATGGGTCTGGCCTGTAATTTGAGGACACATGGGACCACAGCTGTAAAGAAGAGATTGAATTGCTGCGAGTGGGTGCCAGTGTGTCCCACAGTGCGGTGTCCAAGAAAGAATTCAGTGGAGGTGCTTGATGACAGCACACAGCAAGTTTATCAGAACAGAGTAGATCTCTCTGGTCAGTAAAGCCGCGATTTTACTAAGCTGAGGCAGTCTTATCTACCCAAGGAATGGGATTTTCCTCATTGGTTAAGTTAATTTGTGTTGTTAAGGGTTGGTAAGGAAATGTATTTTCTGCTAGCTTATCTTTAGCATGCCTATAGTTTAGGCAGTTAGCTAATCTCCCACTGACTTGTATATCTGCTATCCTGTTTCCTTGTTCTCAAGAACCCCTTCTTTTCCCTGTGCTGTTCCTCATCAGGAGGGTAACTTCAGGGTAGGAGGAAGGAGTTGGTGGTTTGGAAGAGTGAGATGAGGGGGCTGGGAGGAAGGCCTCTGCGTTAAAGGAACCATCTTGAAAGATAACCCAGAACAAATCAGTAATTTGCCACTGGAAAGTTCTAGAGAAAGACAGTGGTGGAAGAGAAGTCAGAAACGGTATGCTGGATAATCCAGTGGCCTCCCATGAATATGCTGCTTCCCAGGAGA
Organism: Solenodon paradoxus; assembly: GCA_004363575.1. Taxonomy (NCBI): domain Eukaryota; kingdom Metazoa; phylum Chordata; class Mammalia; order Eulipotyphla; family Solenodontidae; genus Solenodon; species Solenodon paradoxus. The sequence goes on along the minus strand of RJWH01001614.1, from coordinate 111,560 downwards.
CCCTCTGTTCCCTGAGGGTAGGAACTTTATCCATCCTTCATGATGGTACCCTCAGCACCTAGAACAGCGCTGGCACTCAATAGGTGCTCCGTAAATACAAACTGAGGGTATTGAAGTAGAAATGAGAAGCAGGGAAATTTAAAGAACTGATATAGGTAATTGAAGACTTTCAAAGCTTCAACCCAATGGAAAATTGTTTCCAGGAAGAGTCAGAATCCTTTATCAGGATGTACAGATGCACAGAAGGCTAGGAATCGTATGTGCTCCAATAAACCTTTATTAATATAGTCACAGTTGAGGGTAAAAACCAGGTGGTTAATGTGAATAGGCTAGGCACGATCTAGACAGGATGAAGCACATGCAAAAATAGGGCACAGAGTGGTAGAGGAAATCCAAACCCAGTTAAGCTTGGTAAATCAAAAATGTTAATGTGTGGACATTACCTGTTATGTCCTCAGTCAGTTGGGGATGATCCAGCTGATTCCGGTGCTGGTCCAGAGTTTCTGTGGGCAGCTCACAGCTAGTGCTCAGAGCTCTTCTGTGCTAGGACAGGTCTGATTGGAAGCCTTTCCTTGGCTTCCTCCTGCCTGTCAGCAGAGAGTGATTCCAACTGTGAGGCGATTCTCCAGAGATCTGAGCAAAGCTCATCATCTAGCAAGTGTTTGGCCAAGACTGGAGAATATATGAACAGCTCTCCTTTGGCATCCTCCCTGAGGTGCTGTCAGACCAGAGAGCTGTTCTCTATCTGTGAGATTGCCTCCCATGGATTGCAAATTGTGCTGGTTTGAGCCCCACTTTTATGACTCTCTTCTCTGACTATGCTATGCATTTCAGTTGTGGCCCCAATAGTTTGTTCTGATAATGTCTCATAAGGACTTGTTTTATTTCATGATATGGATTGTTTTTAACTTTCAAGTATGTTCAGTTGTTTACATACAGATAGTGACGTTTTGGTTTTACAGGATAGTTTTACAAATAATGATTTCACTTTTGTTCACACATTCAAGAAAGGTATTATTACTAAATACAATGGGTCTGTTCCCTAGGTGAGCACTAACCAAAAGACATAAACCAAAGTTCCTTTAAATGGGAAAGCTTTATTACTTGCAACAAGTAAAGTGACAGCAAGATAAAACACTGCCTCCCAAGTACTCTACTCAGGGGGCTTTATTGGGGTTCAGTCAGGGAGTTGCTGAGGAAAAATTTAATTCTACTGCACAGGCTCCAGTCTTCTTTATGCCAGGTCATGCTTACACCTGTTCAGGAAAATTGCAGTGCAAGGTCACCTTTAAGTCAGTCCTAGTCCTATACATATTCTGGCCATAGGGTAGGTTAGACCCTTTTAACCTGGTCAAAGACCTTTCTTCATTACTTCCCCTAAGGCATTTATCAATTCCGTTGTCTAGAACTACTAGGTTTTAAATGGTCAAGACCAAGGGACTCCCATCAATTTTGAAGGTGGCTTCATAAAGTGTTTTCCACTATATTACAAGGCTTTCCTATTGCTGGTCCACTGACAAAATCACAAAGGAAAAGAATATACCTGTCTGCAAGATAATGTGATCATAGATATCCCAAACAAACAAAAAAATTAAGGGAACTTTTTGCAACAAAATAGCAATTGGTAAGTGGCCTTAATAATTAAAAAAATCCATACAAAGAAATAAGATATTAAGATCCTACTATTTGGGCACATGCTGTTGGCCTAGCAGTCTAGTACAGCTAGGAACAGTCCCACATGCATTCCAAGATCCTGGGTTCAATGTGAACAACTAAATAAAAGTAAAATTCTGCTTCCTCCTCTCTCTTCCTGCCTGCTACTCACCTTCATTCCTTCTCATTCCTGCCATCACCTTTCCTTTAAAAAAAGAAAAATCCCAATATTGAAGTAGAAATGGACATGAATAAGTACCACTCAAAAGAGAAGGAACAAATAACTTAATATCTTAATGGCTAACATCAGTGAAAGTAAAAGAAATTCATAGGCATAGGGATCCATAGCCCTTTTTGATCCCATCCTATGCCCTTTCACCTGGTGAAGGGGGAGGATGGGGGAACAACTAGTTGCAGAAAGGAGGAATCAGTCCAGCCCAGGTAGTGGGAGAAGTCTACATGACTCCCTATTAAGAATAGCCAGCAAAGTGTCCATCCATCTGGGGTGGGAACAGCTGAGCAAATAAGCAGGAAGAATCAGGTTTGCACTGCCCCCAGCCTTTGTCCAAAACAAGAGGAATCAAAGTAGCAAATGGCCGAAATGCTCTGACAACTGAGCAAGGAAGGTAAGAGAAAGGAAGTTTCCACTTGTCTACAGCTCCCACAGCCCAAGGGCTGGAAGAAGGCAGACTTTGCTTGTCTGGTGCTAGGAGGGCTGGGTCCTAGGCAAGCTTGGAAGAAATTAGGCCACGCAAGGGCACAGGAACCAGGCATTCCTGACTAGCATATGCCCTGCCTGATCCTTGTAGGGATTGCTGGCAAAGTAGGCTGGTAACTCTGCTGTTAGCCCTCACCAGCTACCTGCTGTCCCTTTGCCACACACAGACCAACATCCAACCAACATTGCAGGACTTTCCTGCTCACAGCTGAAGTTTCTGGATCAATGGAGTTTATTCAGGGTTTTGGCCCTAGCTTAGGTTCCTCAATAAAAATTGTACCTTCTTGCGGGTGGTGGGTACTTATGCCCAGGCTCACACCTCATAGAGGATCAAGGGAATTTCACATAGATGTGAAGGTATCTGTTGCAAGTGAGTGCAATGCAATGATGTGTTCTGTGGCAGTGTTAGTTCAAGAAAGAAATCAAGGAAGCAGTTGATGACAGCCCATACCAAGTTTATTAGGATAACAGAATGAGAGAATCTCTCTGTGGGCAGTAAATCTGCCAATGCTGTAAGCAAAGGAGGGGAGGGTCTTAGCTACCCAGGGAATGGAATTTTCCACTTTGTTTCAGTTAATCTGTGTAGCAGTTGCTAGAAGTTGCTAAAGAAATGTCTCTCAAGACCATCTCCAGCAGGCCTTGGGTCTGGATGGTGCTAGCTCACTGGGTGGTGCTGGCTTATTTGGGTGGTTGGCTTATTTTTAGCATGCCTGTAGGTTAACTAATCTGCTGCTGACCTGTACTCTGCCATCCTGCTTCCTTGTTATCAAGGTTCCCTTATTTTCTCTAAGCTGTCCCTCATTAGTATATGCGACTTCATGGTGCCCTAAGGAAATGAGTTCTTATGCACCCCCCTTAATTTGGCCTGCTTTGGCCCATTCTTGGTGACTGTCTCCTCATAGAACTCACGAGCCATGGCCTGTGTATATGAAGCGGGGCATGAATCAGCCTGGCAGCCTCACCAAAGATTACTCAGCAACTTCAGTCTCCAGGCTACCAGCACCCGCTGCAGAGGTGAAGGCACACAGGGCCCAAGTTTTGGAGTTGCTGGCGCCCACAGAGCCGGCAGCACATGGTGGGCTGCAGTCTCTTCACTCTCACAGGACCATGGGTACCACTATGCTATGCCTAGGCCTCTGCTTGCAAATGCCACCACCACCTTCCGTAGGCTCTGCTGTCTCCTATATTTTTTTTAACTAATTGAGTGAGAAGAGAAACCTACCAAAATATAAACAATGTCTGCCTCTGAATAATGGGATTTATGATGTTTGTTCTTTTCTTTCCTTTTTAAAGGAAAAGTGCAGGCAGGAAGAAAGCATTTAATATTTTTTATTTAGTTGTTCATCTTGGTTGCTTCCCCAGCCCTAGGTCATAAACTCAGGTCATTGAGAGGTATGTGGACTACACTTGCTGGAGGCCCCAGACATTACCACTAAGTTACCATGGCATCTTTGGTCCTTTCTAAACTTTCTATTATGTATTGTCTTTAGAACCAATAACCACCTCCCATCTCTGCACACCTACCTGATTACAGGCTCTAGGCCAAACACAGTAAAGACATTACATCTGGCAAATGCTAGGATGCATGGAGGAGTAGGTCAGCAGCTTCCAGAGACTGAGCAACAGAGGAGGAAAGAGAATTACAGGGGTTACTATATGAGGTTGGAGGGAGAGAGCCATAGGCACAATGTGCATGTGCAAGGAAGACTCTATAGGAGGAAGTTTCATCTACCTGCGAATATTCTAGCTCCTACCTACTGCGGGGCCCAGGACTACAGGCATGCCCTGGTGGCTCAGGCACTAGGTCGGCAGCTGAAGCTTAGACCATGTAAAGCCCGGGGACCCATGTTTGAGACCCAGGTCTGAGGAAAACAACCAAAAATGAACAAATAAATAATCATTCTTCTGGCTTGCCCTGGTGTATAGCAGTTCAGTCTGCTGTTTCCAGCCGAGTGTAGTCCACATACATCCCAAGGACCCAGCTTTCCCCCAGGGCCAGGGGAAACAACCAAGATAAACAGCTAAATAAAATAAATGTTTCCTCTTCTTTCTTTCTGCTTGTCTACTTGCCTTCTTCCTGCCTGCCCATCTTTTTTCTCCTCCCTGCCTTCCTTCTTAAAACAAAACAAAACAAAACACAAACAAGGCCACATATTCAAATTGGAGTCATTTATGCTAAGCCCCATGCCACCAAACTAAGACTGAACTTAATTACTGTTTCACCTCTCCCACAGAGGGAATCTTGGAGCAGTCAATCAGGAATCCCTTGATCAGCACAGTTAGGTAATCTGCCATCACCTGTAGGGAAGTGACTAATTGCTTTTATAGCCTAGTTTGACCTCCTTGTTCAGACCCTCTTCTGCCTATGAAAATGTTTAATTATACAACTACTCAGAGCTCCTTTCTATCTACTAATTCCAATGCTGGCCAGTTTTAATCCATTTTTACTCAAACTTTTTTTTTTTTTTTTAAGGAGGAATCAGGCAGAAATAAGGCAAGTAGGCAGGAAGGAAGAGAGGTAGAAGAGGCATTTTCTATTCATTTGTTCATTTTGTTTGTTCCCCCATCTCCCAGGTCACAAACCCAAGTCCTTGGGTGGACTACGCTGGAGCTGCGAATTTAAAGCCTGAGTCAATAGGGCAAACCTCAAACAAACTCTTAAAATTTAAATGTGCATTTGTGTTATCCTTTACCACTAGGAAATGTGTGGTCAGTGACAGGGTCCAGTCATGGCACAATAACCTGCAGTACACAGCATAGTGGAGACTTGACCACTCTAAGGGCCAACTTCGGGTATGGGTTACAAGTCAGGCCTCTGCAAGCTTTAGTCTCCTCAAACATTTCCCCCTCCTAAACAACCTGTTTTCACACTGGGGACCTCAGGACGGTCTGCAGGTTGAGAGGGTGCAGATCCCTATTAGGTTGACCTTCCTGTGGCTTTCCTCTCTCCCTGTGATCACAGGATCTATGGCTGACTCTACTCCTTCCCTAATTTCTTATCTCCAGTTTGCCTGCCTCCACCCAGTAAGTTTGTGTGCATCTGGCTTCCAGGAAAGATCTGGGCTTTTTTCAATTTAGACAGGATGTGAATTTGGGCCAAAAAAGGAAAGTCCATGTCTAAAAGTTAGTAAGTGTGGTTTAGGTTCCTTATCCCCAAGCTCTACAAAATATAACCATTGGTAGGATATAAGAGTCCCAAAGTCTAACGAAAAGAAGTATCAAAGTCTTATTTGGTCGCTTTTTAGATGAGGCTGGAAAGCAGTTGTAGGAAAGCAGCGTTTGGGTTATGTTGTCACAGTACCTCGCATATGGTAGGTGCTTACAGGGTTTTGATAAATAGTATTTACAGAGCATCCACTATTGATGGTTGGTAGCTCAGCGCAGCACCCCAAACGAGTAAAGCTCTCCAAAGCTTTGAGAAGCCCCAAGAGCTCCTCGCAGCGACGGCTCCCTCAGCACCTGGAAAAAGGGTCCTCGCCCCGCCCAACAGTCGCGCTGGGAAAGGGGCGCACAGCGGGGAAGACCAGGAGATCCGTGGAGAAGCCCAAGGCGCAGTACAAACTTAATTTCCCACGAGTCCGCGCGCGCGACTCCATTTCCCACAATTCCCGCTTCTCTTCCGGCTCAGCTGAGGCCCCGCCGACAGCTTCCGCGTTTGGGCCTGGCGCTGCGGTTCAGGCGGCAGCGACCGCAGAAATAGTCGCGGGTGGCGGGAGAGAGAGGGGTCCGGCATGGACGTTTCGGGGCAGGAGACCGACTGGCGAAGCGCCGCCTTCCGGCAGAAGCTAGTCAGTCAAATGTGAGTAGGGGCCCGGGCGGCGAGCGGGACCGCGGGACCTCCCCCCCCCCCATCCTCAACCCTCCCTCGCGTGGCGGGCGAGGCCCGGGCCGGACCCGCGGGAGACCTAGGTCACTGGGACCCACGGGACTCTCAGGCGCCGGGAGCCGAAGGCCGCAGCCCTACCCCCGCTGTCACGGCCTTGTTAGCTTTACTGGGGCCGCTGTCTGCAAACCAACGAGTCCTGGCCTTATGAGTCATCGTCCTGAGCTTTCTCATTCGTCATTTGTGTGCTTTGGATGCACACTTCTCCCTGCTTTGATTAACACTGAATACGGAAAAAAAGAAGCACCCCCATAGTGGCGATAGCAGGTCTGTGTGTGCTTTGCGATTAATTCCTCTTACAAAAAAGCGCGCCAGGTTGAGAAAAAGAGAAGGGGATGTGTAGACGATGGGGTTGGAAGATTAGGTGCTTGAGCCGTGGGTGATGGGGACCCCCTCACTACCAGGAAGAGGCTGTAAGGAAGTGGCTGTCAGGAAGCCGCTGTTGGTTCCCAAGAGGGAATGAAGAGCTGATGTTAGTGCCTCCTGCGCAGTTTCATTTGCTGAACACCTCAGTGTAGGCTTTACCAATGCGTCGTAGACTTTGCATTCGAACAGAACTTCAACCCCTTACTGTTCGTTTCATTTAGCAGCCTTTTTTTTTTTTTTTTTTTTTTTTTTTTTTTTTTTTTTTTTTTTTTTTTTTTTTTTTTTTTTTTTTTTTTTTTTCTGAGTTTGTCAGTGTCTCAGGTTTCCTTGAGATGCACTATGGGAAAGGAACAGTTAAATGCATTGTTTCTCCTAGGAAGAAATGACAGTTTTCTTGAACAGGCCAGGAGCAGCCTTGAGGAATAGTTGATGAATAAATTGAGTCCTAAAAAGACAGGTAGGAGCGTGAGAGCCATGATGCCAAGCTAAGCATTTAGGAGGTATGAATGCTCACTGCCTGAAAAACATTACTACAGGCTGAGAGTTCTGGGGTTTGAGGAGTAAGAAGGTTTAGGAGATGATAATGAAATGAGAGTGAGCAGGTGCTGACACGTTAGTGGTATGAGTGCTGTGCTAAGGAATTGAGCCTCTATTTCTTGTAGCCTGATTTAAGGTGAATCAACAGAGGAGAGAGACCAGTTAGGCTGATACAAATTTTGAACTCTTGGGTTTGGGAACCTACCCTTTTTATTCCTTTAGTCCCACTGCCTGTCACATTGCTCCAGAAAATGATTGTGGAATGACCTATCAGGCAAGAGATTATATTACATTAGACAGTGGTAGAAACTGAAAGAGGAAGATGATTCCAGAGAAAGGGGAGAGTAGACATAGACAGCCTTTAATGACTAACTGAATGAAGGGGGATTAGGGTGGGGTGCAGCAGTGTGGAAGGAAGGATGTGGGACTGAGTGCTGGGAAACTTCAATACAGTGAAAGAGTGGAGACTAGAGTTAGTGGCTCTGGGTATTGCTGTGGAATAGCCTGGCACAAATCCGCAGATATTGCAGAATCACTAAACATTTTTCTTATGCAGTGGAGTTGCTTATAGGATTTCTTGAGGATTGTCCCACTTTAGAAATCCTATAAGAAAAACTTCTGGGGCCAAGATTCCTTTTGGGGGGAATTTAAGAACAGAAGAAAGAGTTGCCATTGAAGAAAATGGGGAGGAGGATGGAGGAGGGTCAAGGACTGGAAGAGCATTAAAGAATCTCTGGGTGTTGTGGACTGATTGAGAAGATACCTTATTTTTGCTTCCAGGAAAACTAGGTTCTTTACCAGATTGCTGCTTGTGTTTCTATTGTTGCTATAGCTAATTGCCACACATGTAGCATCTTGAAACAACACAGATTTGTTATCTGATAGTTTCTTGAGCCCAGGGATCTAGGTAGGATCTGCTTAGGGTCTTACAGGACTGAAATAAAGATGTTGACAGGGGTGCATTTCTTCTTGGGAACTCTGGGGTTGAATTTGCTTCAAATCCCATTTGGGTTGTTGATCAAATTGAGTTTCTTGTGGTTATAGGATTGAGATGTCTTCATTCCTTACTGGGTGTTTGTTAGTCAGGAGCTGGTCTTTGTTCCTAGTGGCTGCTAGCATTCCTTCTCTAGCTTTATATGTGACCCGCTCTAGAAATGGTGGGTTTTTCTGCCTCATCTCTGATTTAGCCAGAAAAAAATTTTCTACTAAAGGTTTAAATTAGACTGAGCCTACCCAGATAATCTAGGATCATGTCTCTGTTTGAAAGTTCCTTAATTATTTCTGTAGAGTCCCTTCTGCTCACAGAGTCTGGTATGAGCATTTTCAGAGGCTATTTTTCTAATGTGATGTGAGTGTTCTGTGGTCTCAAGATTTTGTCTGTTTTCTCTCCAGGGTCCACTGTGAAAGTTGTGATTCTTTGGTGCCTTGATCTTGGTGCTCACAGGGTTAATAAAGAGGATTTGGGTTAGAATCTTTGACGTATTGTTAATTCTAACTTCCTCTGGTGTTTATGCTGTTGAAGTTGGCCATTGTGGGAAATATTTTGAACCAAAGTAATTTATAGTTAACTGAAAGAATAAAGACAATATATGGATGAATTGGGAATCTTCAGTGGACGGAAAACATCTAGCAGCTTCTTCACTGTCTTTTCCTGGCTCTTAAACATGTACCAGGAGCCTAGAGAACTATGATTCAGACCACTGGCTAAATAAGCTAGTTTCCCAGCTCCCTCAGAAGAAGCAATTTTGAGTTGGAGTGGTTAGAACTCTTGGGGACTCTCTAGTTCAGTTTCTTCTTAGCCCTCCAGTGTCTCCACCATCCGGGCCCATTCAGAACTGTCCAGGTTGCAGAGAGTTTGCTCCGGAGAAATTCGAGGGCTATTTAGCCAGAAGCAAAATAAAGCCAGAAACCCAGAGGAAACAGAGAATAAACAACTGTAAGGTAATTTCCAAGGGTCTGGAGAGGTGGGGTACCCTGAAACTTGCACTAACAGAAGCAAATGAGGGTTGGCTAAGCTTTTTCTGTGGCTTATTCCACTCAGAACTCCCTACGACCCTGTGTCCTTGGTATGATTCTAGTCTTTATTTCCTAGCAGGGGAGAGCTGCCAAGCCTTGCTGTTTTCTCAGCTTGATTGTTGTCTAAACAGCTGGTTTGGCTTTCAGGCTTTCATGTCACACCCAGTGCGAGAGGGTCTGCTTCCAGTGCCTCTGTCTTCTCATCACCTTTAAGTCCCAGTGCCGCTGATGGCAATCAGGAAGTCATGTTGAATCAGTGATGCAGAGTCCTGATCCTCTGCCAGCCTTCCTGTAGACTAGGAGTGATTCTGAGCTACTGAACTTTATCAACAGCAGCTGGCATGGGGTGGATGTGCTGTACCAAGCCCTGTTGCAGGAGTTGACATACATTAATTAGCTCATTAATTTTTATGCTTACTGTTTGTAAATGTACTTGGTACTCTCATTTTTTTAAGATGAAAAAACTGAAACAAAAAGGAAAGGCCACTGCTGCATATATATATGTACACACTTTGCTATTATAAATTAATGCTTGTTGAATCAGAGAAGTACAAGAGAGGCAGAACACTTTTTCATTTTTAAAGAAGGGAGTGATCACATGCCTTTTTTGAAACTGGAAGTTAATCCAAGAGTACACTTGGAGAGCTTGTTAGAGGAACTTTACTGCTATTGGACATTCTATTGGCAATTTTAACAAGCCTGTCTGGTTCATTACCAGATAGCAACTGAAGGGCCCATCAGCAAGCTACTATTGATCTTTGACCTCCATCACAGGATACAGCCTGCCCCTGAGCCTCACCAGGTTCGTTTTGTAAAGGACCTCACCCACCTATCACAGCTGCAGCCCTTCTGTCCCTTCCTGATCATGCCAAGCAGACATCTTCCAACTGTAACTGCCTTTTTTTTTTTTTTTTTTTTTTT